>CM021739.1:19674655-19851503 GCA_011075105.1 Heteronetta atricapilla | reverse complement strand
AGATTCATAGAAGTTGCTCTGAAGAGGCACTCAGAGATTCAGAAATTAATCTGAGTTATTTCAATCTCCTGATTATTCAATGGACTATTTACTTTTCTTAACCAAAGAACTTTCCAAACCTAGGCTGCCAACTCCTGTTCAGGTGTAGCTGACCATTGTTGAAAATGTCAAGTTATCTGGCCATAATAAAAGGAGTTTATCCTGAGAGAAAACAAAAGGATTTAGGTCAGCTTGTGGAAAAGACGCCATGTGTATCTCAATGTGTTTGTTTGAGAGGTGGGCTAAGGAGGATTCAGTACAGAATTTGTCCTTTCCATGCAGGATTTCTTACACATCAGTCATGTCTTTAAGGAGCTGCTCTAAGAATAGAGTTGAATAGGTGTGGGTAGTGTCATCTCTTCCTGTGGTCTAATAAAGTTGGTTTGGAATTATTTCATGAAAAACATACTTCTGGGTGTGCAGGCACCTAATGTAGATTCTACCAGGTGCACAGAATGTGATCTGACCCTATATGGCTAAGCAAACCTTCTTTGAAATAAACATTTTCCAAAAGCTGTAGGAAACTGCAGAGATGATTTTAAGAAGCTTTTGATCTAAACTGAATGATTTTATAAAATCAACCCTGGACATGATGTGTATATTCTCAAGAAATAACATGTTTAGTTACAGCTTTGAAAAATGCAATTACATGCAAAATACAGAGAGCACAATACAAAGGACTTCACATTAGGTGAAAGATGGTTAAAAACAGTAGTAATTGAGCTCCTGTGTGTGTGTGTGTGTGTGTGTGTGTTTGTAGAGTTTTGTATTGTGCTGACTAAGAACAGCACAGGAACAGAAGAAAAGTAGCTCCTTTTAAAATGAAGTTGCCAGAGTATAGGGAACCCATAGCAGCAAGCATACTCCAACTAGCAAGAGAAAAAACCACCACTTTTCATTGGATTTTAAATGGATTTGTCTCCGGCTGCTTTTATTTCTTTGGACTTAAGCTAGTGGTTAACAGACAGACTTTGAAATATCAGCTTACCTACAGCCTGAGAAAATTATTGAACAAATTTTAAAGGAAATGGAATTAACCTAATGAATCTAAGGGCTTATTTTTATTAATCTAAGTGTCTTATCCTGTTCAATAAGTTCTGATGAGAAAATTATTATTTAAACAATCAGGTTTACATACATAACTCTAAATCTAATGTTGTGATTAAGTTATATAGGTTCATAGATACTTGAAGTATCATCAATACAGGTCCTATTCTGTCTAATTATAAGAACAAGATAGTTCTGTAAGGAAGTTAAACATTAGCCTGTATCAAATTCATATTAATATGTTAAAGAATTAGGGTGATTGATTGTTTTAGGTTTCCTTTTTATGGGCTTCCTCTCTAAAGAGGCAGAGCCACTTTTTCAAATGCCACCCATAAGTAAGATCATTCTGACAACTGAAACAAATAAGGGGGGAAATTTTTAATGAACTTTCTTTCTTTCATTTCTGTTTCCTCTGAAATCAACGAGAACATAGTCTTTTATATACACATCTACTTAATTAAAATGCATTTGCCATCTATCTCCTCAGCAGCTAGCTTTGTGACAATTTACTCAGCACTGATGGGTGAGTAAATCTCTGCAGCTATCAAGAAAGTAATGGAACATATTTCAAATGCCTTCTCTGTACTTAGTCCTGGATATGTCTTCTGTTGATTTTTAGAGGTAAACAAACCTTAGGATTGTTTCACCAGATTTAGCCAAAACTGAATAAAATTTAATTTTAGTTAAAATATAGATGAAAAAATGTAATTGTGCTTGTTCACCTAGTAAATTTTGCTTGTTTCACAGTATTTAATGTCTTTTCCGTGTAATGATTATAGTGATGTTTGTGCAAAAGCCATATATGAAGTAAAGGCTCAGTAAAAAACTCAGAGCTATCTACAGACTAAAGGAGTATTTTTGCCCTCTGTTCTGTTATTACTTAAATATTTGACTTGTTTGCTGCAGTTGAACCACAGGCAGTAAGATGAAATTATGAATTGGTAATCTGAAATCATGTGAAGAAATACTTGAATTTTGGCCTTGTAATGAACAGCGATGGAGAACTAAACCGTTCAGTCAGTTCTGACTCAATGACTTAAGTGCCCTCATACAGCATAATATTTTTGGGGAATGAAATGTTGTTACAGTGAGTGTATGGAAAAACAATATTTGATCTCTGAGTGGCTATAAATATATTTTCTGAGCAGAAAACAGATATTTGAGGACAAATTGCAACTTTCTTACAAGACTATTGGCACAAAATTGTTTATTATACAACTGCAAATTCTAGCTTGAGCATGTGTATGAAATACAGGACCTGTAACAATAAAGAACAACGTTATGTGTTTTAGGGGTAGTCACGTAATACGTCAAGTGTCACTTTCATGGAATAGTGTCAATGGAATTTTCAATTATAGCATCTTTTTATTTTTATCAGTATTGAGAAACATATGAAATAACATGGCAGTAACAATTGTGATACATTCCTTTTGTGCAAATTACTGCTTTGACCCCTGGTGTTGTAATAACCAATGTGTTTTTTTATTTGTATTCCTTAGTTTCTTGCATTCTACTGTATTTCTATATATGTTTGTTTCTTTGCTGATGAATATGAAGGAGTCAAGGGCACCTATTATCTATTGTAAAGTTGTAGTAATAGCTTACTGACTTCATTCAACTGTAACTTCAGGCAAAAATCCGTGAAACTGAATTGTGACAATAAAGAAATAGAATCAGAATAGAGGCAACATTAGGATTATATTTTCAGACATGTTTTGAAATAAGTGCTGAATTTAAACTAATGGTTGAGTGATGTGGGTAATACTGTTTTTTTCCCATTGAAGTAATCCTGTGCAAGGCTAAAGGCACAAATATAGCAGTCATGAAAAGTCAAGGAAAAGTATTTACTCCATACGAGGATTTTCTTTTTTTGACACGGTACTGTTCTCAGTAAGATAGAGATAAATGTTCTCTGCTTCTTTGAGGCATGGTAAAGTTTCTTTTACTCAGTAGAGACTACTGGATTTAACTGTGATGGATTTGGACAGATAGGAGAAATGAGCAGGTTTTAAGATTTCAGTTTTTGTATATGGGTAGGTAGGATTTTATCCTAAATGTACCAAGTCTTTGGGGTTGTGTTGCTAATATTTGGGGTACATACATTTTGGGAGTATTGTACCATCTATGAACATAGTAAAATTGCAGAATTAAAATTTGTTGTCCTGGAATGCAATGTTTTTCAAGTATGTGCCCATTATTGGCTTGGCTTTATGATGCCAATATATATTTGTATCCTACAGAAAAATCCACAAATGGGAGTGAATGCCAAGCTCCCTGACTTTACACTTTGTCTTGCAATATCTTTTAATTATTATTTTATTTTATTTTATTTTTAATGTGGATTCCATATTAAGGGCCTGCATTGTCCAATAGATTATGCCTCAAAAGATTTTCAAGTTAACGCTGACGCGAACTGGTGTGTGTTCCAGACACGTCAGGTCTGGAATTGTGTTGGTCTGACAGTGCATCAGAGCTTGTTAACTCTATTTCTAGGTAATTTCTCTATTTCTTGGCCAGAGTGTGCTCTGTGCGGAGACATGCTATGCTGCTTCCAGTTCTGGAGATGTCACTGCCAATATAGCTGGGGGGTTTCCTGTGACAAATGCTTACAGTGAACTATTGAAAGGGATAGCAGCATTAATGAGTTTTCAAGATACCACCATTGCAAATATCTGTAATATTGGTGAAAAACTGAAGTAAGGAATGTTATGCTTGATACTGACCTGTAGCATGAACAGCTTCTCTTATAGGTACAGTTTTTGCAGATAGTTTGATTAAGGTTTCCTCATAGACCTGCATGGTTTTAAGGAAAGGGGCAGTTTGCTCCATTACAGTTTCAGCCTGTGAAAACAATTTACTTGCTGCGAGAAAGTAAAGTTTACTTTGCTAGTACTTAAAGTAAAGACTGGGGAATCTGGAGCATCTTCCATTAGCTATTACTGTGTTCTCTTCTAGTGTGACTCTTTTTATAACAACAACAGAGGAGAGTTGCTTTGTCTTCATTTATTTAGTTAAGGTGCAACTGCTATGAAGAGTAAGATATGCACAGGTGTCTGTCAGTCTCATGTAATCCATATGCTCTGGGTATCATTTAAAATTCAGTAAACTTCAGATTAATAGTCAAAACGGACTGATAGTCAAATTTGTCTACTCCTCCACTGCTCTTTTGGGCATCTTCTAACCTATGTTCCTTGCTGTAGAAACAGAAACAAAAAAAAAGAAAATAGTTTCCTGTATTTGCCTATGACCTAAGCTAGTTCTGCATGTTAAACACTGAACAATACATAAGGAACAAAGGACAGTTTAGGGCTGCAGTATCCTTCTAATCTTGCACTAAGAAATGAGCTAGGAGGAACCTGTGCTTTGAGAGAGCCATTTTAAATTCCTTTTACAGGGAGAAAAGACCAAAAAAATATAAAGATAACATGTATAAGTAGAGTATAAACAGTGCTTTAAGCCTGGCTATGAGAAATTCTCTTTTTCTATTTTGCTTCTTAAATATATACTTTCAACAAAATATCCACATGTATATGCAGAAAATATTAATACACAGTGAAAGCTAAATTAAAAAGAGCTTTGAAATAATTTGAGGAAGAGAAAATAGGGGTTTCATTCTTTTATTTAAATCAATTGAGATTGGTAACCTTTGGGTTCACCAAATTAAGAGTTCCCTTTTGTATCAAAGCAGCTCAAGTATTTTATTTTAAATTACCCAATAAAGAATTGAAAAGATTTTTTTTCAGATTGTTCATTTCTTAAGAATCTGAGATCACAAAATTCCACTAAAAGGTTACTGCCAATGAATACATTGGTTTATACATGACTAGGTTTTCTACTAAGTGAAATGGAGGTTAAAATCTACCAAAAAATACCGAAAAAAAAAAAAAGTGTGATAACTCTGTACAAAAAAAAAAAAAAAAAGTTTAAAACATAAAAACAGATGTATTTTTTTTTCTAAAGGGTAAGTGTACAAAGCAGATAATTTACAGCGGTTGAAAAATAAGCTGTAGCTGGAAGTAGCATGGCAAATGAGATTTGGGTACATATTGTTTTATACCGTAAAGGTTTCTTTGAATTGGGTAGGAAATACATTTTATGCAGAAATATAATAGTCATCAGTAAGGAGCTGCTGTAATTCAGAGAAGGCAAATGTCAAATGATCTCTGACTTTTGATATAAATATCAAAATAAGGTTTAGATGATCAAAAGGGACACTTTCCATTTAAATTGGATTTAAATAATATTTCAGGTTGGTTACAATATTCTTATCTTCTACATACTTTTTAAAAGCTTTTTTTGACAGTAAATAATCTTCATTATATTTTTGTAATTGCTATTTTTAATTGTAAAATATTCACTTTGAAAAATAAGACCAACTGGCATTCTTCAAAAATATGTGTAGGAATTTCTATTTATCATTGCCTTACAATTTAAAACAAGAATTAAATATTATATTCTGAATTGATGCTGCTACTTTAGCCATGTTACCAAAACTTTTTTTTTCAATAATAGCCTCATTTTGTGTAGTTTCTTTTTCTTTTGTTATAATCTTACTTCCTTTTGATCTTGCTAACTCAAATTGTCTTTGAATTACAGGTGTTTTAGTCTAAACATTAACTAGCTTCTCACCTCTGGTATTTCAACAAATTAAATCATTTTGCATGCTGATCTTGGTTACACAAGCTTGCTTGTATATGTTACCTTAGTAAGGCAAGAGGTGGTATGGGAATTACACAGGGCCAAGAACTCCTCCATCCAAAGTTTTCAATTAATACTCACATATAATGTGATCTCGTGCACACAGTAAAATCCAGTTCTCATGGGTATGTGTAACAGGCTTCTGAAGCTGAATTCAGCAGTTACAGTAGTCAACATGAACATATTCAGCATTTGAAATACTTAAGCAACTTATTAAGTAAATTAAATACCAGTATTTGCATCTCTTAGGAGCACTGTAAATAGATTATAGCTTGTTTGTCTCTGTTCTGTAATCCAAGAAACAAAACACTACATGCAACGAGAATTTCCATAGATTCAGAATTTGGGGATTTTCTGAGCATAGCTCTTCCTTTCACTCTGTAGTAGAAACTGGATTAATGTCAGGTCTTGAGAAGACCTATATCTTCATTCTGGAAAACTGTCATTTGTGCCTGACTTGCCAGGATTTTTACCTTCAGTAACTGTAATCAATTTATTACTGGTATATGAGCAAATGTATCCATTGTAGCTAATCTTGCAAGATTAATGAATCTAAAATGAATTCAGAACTTGGAACACTTCCATTCCAATCTGTCTTTTTAAAATTGTTGATTCCTCTTCTCTGTATTTAAGGATAGTTCTCTTTAAATTTGGTGCAAACCCTTTAGAATTAGATATATCCAGATAGAGGTTTTTTTGTTTGTTTGTTTGTTTGGAAAACTTTTATTAATTGGTGGGGTGGGTCAAGTGCTGGAAGAGGTTTCCCAGAGAGGTTTGGAGTTACCGTGCTTGGAGTTGTTTGAAAGCTGGCTGGGCAGTGTCCTGGGCAGCCTGCTCTGGGTGGCTCTGCTTGGCCTTGGCAATCTCCCCAGGTCCTTTCCAGCCTCAGCTGTTCTGTGGTTCTACCATTGTCCAGACACCTTTCTTTGTTTAGGGACCACTAAGAGCCTTCATATAAGATCTGTACAATGCCTTCTGTTTATGTTTCAGTCTTTTCTGGTAATTTTATATGAGACTATTATCTTTTCCAGCGGGGATTATTTTCCTAAGTTTTGCAGATGATGGCATATTTGCAGTTCAGAGTGCCAGTATGGAAACTCACTAATTTCTCTGAGGAGAAACCTAACAGATGGCAGTCAAAAGAGAAAGTAAGGGGATTTGTCTTACTATTTTTCTCACAACTGAAATGCTAACTAAGTACCTAGAATGAAGAACTTCGGAATTATTTTGCTGATAAGAAAACAAATGTGGTCGGGTGGGGCCACAGAGCCACGAGGGATGTGAAGATACAGCAACATAGGCCATCCTGATCTGACATTCATTAGCACAGTATGGAGACAGAGGAGAAAAAACTTTAACCCAGCTGTGTACCTTAATGATAGAAGGCAACCTGAATGCTTACTTTCAGTCAGAATAGCCATACAGAATAAATGTAAATAGCTCATGCCCCACTCCAGAAATGTTCCAAAATACCACCTAAAAACTAATCACTATGGAGTTATTAGTCAACAAAACATATGTAAACTCCCATTTTATTACATATTGACAGACACTGATTTGATAAAGCCCTTGCAGGAAGGAAACAGAATACGTGCAGAAGGCTGATTCAGCGTGTGCCCTGTGATTCAGTATTTAAAATAGTCTTTGCTCTGACAAAGATGTTCTTGTTGCTTTTGAATCTGATGACATATTTCTGTGCATGGAAGCATCTGTCTGTTAGGATCTGACCTGTGATTAACATCTCATTGCTGATCACTCAGCTATTGTATGGTTTTGATAGATTTACCAGTTCTCTTATAAACCTGACCCTAACACAGCAACAAAAGCTTTTTTTTTTTTTTTTTTTTTTTTTTTTTCCATCTGAGGACTGGGTTATCAGGATCTATCTTATTAAATTTAAGGTGATGTGGTGCTCCCTCACAAATAGAACTAGAAGTTAAAGGGGAAAAAAAGAAACTGGAGAAAGTTAGAAACCATGTGTTTGTTTTGCTTTGTTTTGTCTAGTTGTTATTTGTAAAGCTGTAAATTGCTTTTGAATTGATGTACAACTTTAAGCATAATTCTGTGTCAAGGAACATCATTTTTATGTTTAAGAGGACGAGTGTATCCTGTGTAATTATGGTTTGACAACACAAGGCTTTGGAGCCTTACCTTTTAGAGGAATTCCTGCCACCTCCTAGTCCCAGCTTACCTCTTTCTCTGCTGATTTATCTGTTGAGAGCACTACTGTGATACAGGTTAGGGAACTGATCAAGCTTTAAAGAGCTTCAACAAAATTTGTTGATCTGGTTCACGATATGGCCACTGAAACAATCGTGTTGGCACCATTAATGGCACTACCTTGTAAAGAGAAGAATGATGAACAAGCTGTGGGAAAAGGGAGAGACTTCAGAACCCCTTGATGATCCCATATATCATAACAACAAAGTCAAAATGTGACTTTCATAGCTTCAAACAAATATGGACGAATAAATCAGAGATGTATATTATTGTAAGAGAAGCATAGCATACTGCCGGTAGCATACACAGTTTTATTTCATGTTGTTGACCAAGTATATACAGAAAACAGATGATTCTTAATCATTGCAGTGTTAGCTGCATGCTATAAACAAAGTAGCTGGTATCCTATGCCTGTCACTTTCAGTGCTTTGTTAGTGATTTCCTATTTCCATTCCATTCCTTGCAGAACGTTACATGGCTTTTATTATTTTTAATAATAATAAATCTTATTATTGTGGGTAAACGAGACTCCATACTTGTTTTTAGCCAGAACCGTCATCTTAAGGATAGCATGTATAACCTGCTGTATATTTTAGCTGATGCAAACACCACCTTAACAAGGGAGTTATTTCACTACTTGTAGTCCTGATCATCACTGAAGGGAAGGAAACCTGCATCAGTCTCTCATTTCCATATTTGCTATTTGTTTCTTTTATAGAAGCCATCACCAGTGTAGAAGAGAACAAGTTTTATTTCATGAAGGAGCAAGCTATTGGGCCAGCCCATTAACTCTTAGGAGAGCCAGACGTTGCTTACATCTTGAAGTGGTTAACAGGAAGTATGATTCATATAGGAAGTGCTTTGTACCTTATCTGTTAATGTGACTTCATGGTCCCACTACCAAGTCGATACACACACTTAGTGGCTACCTGGATCCCTTTTGCACGAGGGAGAGGAAGCTTTGATTATGCTGGATTCTGCTGGGCAAACATAAAGTAAACTGTCTGATACCAGTTATTCCCTGTTCTCATCCTTGTGTTTCTGTCAGTCTTTTGAAAAGCCCAAGAGGGCTTATTACTTGCCAATTACTCTAACTAGCTGTGAACTAGAGAAAAGCTGCTTGCTCGCTCAGAAGACCAGAGCTGCTGCATTATTGTCACTGCTGGTTGTCTCACTATGGACTGCTGCCAGACAGGAAGAGGAAACCAGTATCCAAAACTGTGTAAAGTCTGGCTAGAATATGCCGATGCAGTTAGAAAAGACAGTTCTAAAAGGTATTATAACATTTCTTTTAAAAGAAGCTCTATTTACTTATCTTGCAGGTAAACAGCGTTATGGAGGTGAATATAAGGTACTGCTGGTCAAGAGCAGCATCTTATAAAGTATAATATAAGCTATGAAGTTTGTAATGGGTTTCATGCCACTTACATAGTACCTTAACACTTTTTGATTTTTTAAAAATTCTTGATCTCAAAATGTACTTGAGGGAACGATCCAGCCTTGCAGTAGCAGAATGAGTGATCCAACGTTTGCTCTGTCTGTTCCAAAAGAGCAGGCCAGATTCACCTGTAGGAGAGCCACAGCCAAGGGCATAAACGTGAGCTAGGATTGTACCTGACCCTTTCTATATCGGTAGATATAGAGTATCTCTCAGAGTATTACCTAAGTATCACCCAAGTATCTCTCAGTCACAGACCAAAAGTGTATTTATTTCAATGAAACTGGCAACAAATTCCCTAACTTGCTTGGGGACTTGGATTGAAAATGTTTTTTATTTCAGTTTTAAAAGCTTCCACTGTTGATTTCTGTTCTCTCATGCACACACGTACATATATGCTTCTTTACAGATTCTAGTTCAAGAAGACAGTATAGTTAATAGCCTGGGAAATATTTTCTGGGAACAAATAGATACGTTTCAAACATGGACTTGCAGATATGCAATAGTTTTACCTTAAGAGAATGATTAAAAAAAAGAAAAGGAAGAGAAAGGAAGAGTTGAAATATATTCTGTGATTCTGTGATATGTCTGATACTAATATTTAGGATTATGCAGCAATTCTCCCCTTCTATTTTCTGTTGTCACTGGGATATAAGAATATGTTTTAGGTGCTTTTAATATGTGGAAGAATTGCTCTTCCCTTTTCAAGACTTAGTGGTGACACCACTTTAGGATGTGTGAAAGGAAAAAATTTACTTCCATGTCAATGGGTTTAAAAGAAATGTTATATAATTTTCCTATATTTTGGCCACTTACTTGTCATTTTAATGATTAGCTAACAAGCTAAGTGGAAAGGGGTATTCAAAGTGATGAGAGCATTGTGAAAAAAATGGTTTTTGTTTTGTTTTTGGTATTCTTGCCATATTTATTAAATATTTTTAGAAGGGAATGGGGAGTAATAAGATGGTTTTGCGTCAATGTGTCAAAGCAGTTTTGCTTTTACAAAATAAATGTGTTGCTTTTTGATTCCATTTATCTTAACAAGAAATAAGACTGACAGTACATTTAAAGTACATTAAGTAGGCATTAAGACAAAGTGATTTTTAAAGAGACAGGGGAGTAGCTTTTTTTCTTATATATTGATTACGTACATTTCCTTGAGAGGAAGGGAAAAAGATAATAGTAGGTTTTAAAGGTATATTTTCTTCTCATATCAGCTGTAAAATTTGTAGTTTTATTTGTAAGGACAATACAAATCTGTTCAAGGAGACAGTCTTGGGTAATATATACCCAGATTAGCATCCACTCCATTGATTAAATGTTACATAAACAGTGAATGTAAACAGTTATGTAATACAGAGAATATGCTTTGTAAAGTAAAGCATCATCTGTGTGTTGTCTTTTTGTAAGTATCAATAATTATATTGTGTTGTTGACTGTTGGGAGTTTATCACAGGTTGCGTCATATATTTTTCTTCTAAATTCCTTAACTCTTAACATCATAAGCATGTGAAAGCTTTTCAAGTGTTTTTAAGCAAACCTGTTTGTCCATCACCAGTGTGAACAAACATTTGAAAATGTTTTTCAGATGCTTTCTGAGTACTCTCAGTAACTTGTTTTCTTTCTGGCTGATCCTGATTGCACCTACATTTTGTGTTTTCATTGTATGTGCATATACGTTTTACAGACGCCAACTTTTTTGTCATCCATGTCTGAAATCCGTACATAGTTCTAAGCGTTGCTTGTCCATTTGTGAATCACGGAATCATGCATCATGAAATGCAAGCTGCCACAATGCTGTCGTAATTGGTAGAACAGTTCATCATCTCATACTTCATTGCCTGTAAAACTGCTTTGCAAGTCCCTGGTTATGGAATTGCAAATATATATATATGTGTATGTATGTATATTTTTTACAGAGGAGAGGCAAATGTTTTTCTATTCCTGCGTATTAATACTAATGACTAGTGAAGCAATGTATTTCTAAATTGAGGTTTCACATTGTAGTTCTGGTGGATAATTCACAGAGAACTGAATAAAGACAGAACAGGAAAATACTTGTTACTGCTTCTACTCCATAGACGTCTACTCGAGATTGCGCTCGTATCTTGATAACATTTTCTTTCAACAGTTACTTTTCTCATCCATGCTGATATTTTGAGCTTGTACCTCCCACGATACCCTCGAAATCTTCAGCTGCCCTCCCCCCCTATTAATAAAAAACATTCTTATTTCTGCTTTAAGTGCCATAGGGTGATCAGCACCATTTTTGGTACTCTTAAGTCAGAATACCAGTTTCCATGAAACATTACTTTCTTTGTTTTAGAGAAATGGAGGAGGAGCTCTAAGGTTGACTTTATATACAGAAAAATAATATATATAACTTTTGATATCCAAACACTGAACAGATTTAGGTTTTCCCAGATTTTTCTGTACCAAAGTGCTTGGAGGAGAACATCATCATTTTTTCTGGATCATCAATTCCCACTGTATCAATTTACAGCATGAAGGGACAGCCAGAAATGGTTTATTTTTCCTTCTATGTTCTAAGAGTGAATTTAGAAAGAAAAAAAAAAAAAGCTTTCTTACTGCACTCGGTGAGTTTGCAAGCTGTAACAGATGGGAACATTTTTGTATAAGAGGTTGGAGACTGGATTTGAATTCTAAAAATATCCTTCAACCCAAACCTGCAATTTGGTATAAGTATGACTATACTCATAGTAATGCCATTGGAAAATATACAGAAAGTCATTGGGACTTGTCTTATGAGAAAGTGGAGCTATTCATCGGAAGACCAAGGTGCAAAAATGGCAACAGCAAAAAAAAAAAAAAAAAAAAGCTATCTTTGCTGTCAACAATGTGACCATGCAAGCCTTTTCTTTTAATACTGCTGTATTAATTGGAAGTGTGATGGTCTGTGTTTTGTTTTTTTTTGAGAAGGGAGAGTCATATCTCTGTTAGTGGTACTGCTCATGGACAACATTGCAAACAGCTGTCACTGAAGATGCAGCAAAATAGCTGCTACACAGCAGAATTATGATTAACAATAGTGATGCTGTTTTAGTACGTAGAGCCACCGATCAACTGATGGCATCTCCCTGGAGTAAGCACTCTGCAGTCCCTTCAGTCTGGGCACGTGGTTAGATAAACCATACATAAACCGATTTTGCAGGGAAGAATTAAGAGATCATTGTGACTAGCTTCATGAGACCCAGTGGAAGCCTATCAGCTGTTAAATACATTAGCAAAGTTGTGTGAGGGTTTATACATTCAAAGTACAAATGATTCAAATGCTTATGATGTGTCACTTTTTACATCTTTGTTTTGGTCGTGGTTCATACGCTAGCAAGTGTTGACAAAGGGCAGTGCAGAAGATATGCTGGGAATGCATAAATGGAAGATTACCTCTTCCACAGAAATGCATTGAACTGTTCACTCCAGGCAATTGAATGACAGAGCCATCTTATTTGACCAAATGCACTTTATTCTGTCTTTTATGCTATAATTTATTCTCACAGTGTGCTGTGAAGTCCTGCTTGAAGTTTCTATTCCCAGCATAAAACTGTTTGTCAAATTTCCATTAGGCTTAAGGTGAAAAATTAATGAGCCATTCACTTCAGATATTTCAAAACTAATACTGCTCTATTATTAATGCAGCAGAAAGTGAAAGATGTGGGTATATACAGTTATGGTTCAGTGTTCAGTCAGACTTTACTTTTTGGTTCCGTAAATTTTTTGGAGAGATCATTAAAACAGTGTTTCAGGTCATAGAAGGAATTACTGTAATGAATTTTTATAAGTAAACTTTTTAGATGGTTTTATTTATTAACTTTTTGTTTTATCAGATCCTGGCAGAGAGTTACTTTAAGAAGTAGATAGTGATGAAATACTGTCCGTTTTGTCCAAAGTATTTTGTCCAAAAAAAAACCAGCCTGAGAGACTGGAAAAGTAGGAGTGTATTCCTCACTTTCTGTGTCAGAAACTTTCTAAAGATTACCTTTTTTGTGCTCCCAAAATAAATTTAAGAATTGATTAGCATATTTTTCTTCCTGTGTTCTCCAACTTGTTCTCCAGAGTCCTCCTTGAATTAATAGCAGGTTTAGGCCTGGCATGGTTGGATTGTTAGATTTGCACAGAGTAAGGAAGTCTGCTTCTTAATCCATTTTGCTGCTATAAAACAAAACTTTAATTACAAGCAAAATCTCAATTTTAAATTATTCTCAAAGCATTTGCTGAGCTCACCGATCCCGAAAGCACTATGTTCTCCAAGGAGCCTGGCATCCAGCAGAGAAAGGTCAAGTGAGAACCTCACAAAGTCCAATATGCTGGTTTCCTTGCGAAGTTGAGCTGCACTGTTTTATGGTTGGTACGAGACCAAGCCCATAACTACTTAAAAAAAGACTGGAAGATTGTGCTTCAACTAGTAGCTCTGGAGGTTGCAAAATTTTTCAGTATGAACTGTGTTTTACTGGGAAGATTGGTCTTAGATCTTTCGCTTTGAATTCCTGATCATAATGCAGATAGCTTAGCTCATATCTCCTAAAAACAAAATACTCGTATGACAGTTAATACATGCCTGGCAGAGGGAAAGTAATTCTTATGTTTTTCCTTAAACTGCTTATTAATATTAATTTTTATGCTTTTTATTAAATATTTTAGATCAGACTGTATTCTTTAAAGGGGAGGGTGTGTATTCAGATTTTCAGGCTCCTTGGTATATGCAAGGAAGCACATCTCATCAAGTTGTCGTACATCATCAACACACATCTTCTGTGGTGTGTTTCTTTTCAGAGTTGTCACAAAAACTTTTTCTGTGTGATACCCCACCCCTTAAAACAGTGTATTGCTAAGTAGCACAACTTCTGTAGGATTGAAACATCTGTAATATTCCAAATCTGCAGCAAAACAACCTTATATGTAGCAGCATCATTTCATGCAGGCAGGTACTTGGATTTGATTTCAGGCAGTTTAAACACCTGCCTTTTCCCTGTTACACTGTGTTTGAAACTTGAATTTGAGTTATTGCTGATCAGTAATTCTATTTTTCATGTATTCCTTTAACCAAATGCTGATTTAATTTTTTGTTGTTAAGTCACAATCTAATATCTGCTTGGACTCTGACAAGTTTCTTTCTGGTGGAGCTATTCCCTACACATGTTAATATCTCTATGTAATTTTGTTGTACATGTTCTCGAAGGAATATTTTTCAGTAAGGTAAGAACAAAATAGCATGTGATTATCTAAATCCAGATGTCTTGAGCTGTATTGGAGATGTTTGGATTACTTTATTTTGTTTAGGCCTTATGTAGAAATCTTTAATTGTAATTTACTAATTTGCTGTTTTCTTTTTGTCATTTAAGATGGAAGCTACAGACAACATCGACTGAACCTCACAACACTGTTAGTGCAACCAATTTCTGCAGTACTTGCCAAAAAACTAATTTCTGTACCTGAGAACAATGTCCAAAAAGATAGGTGTGTCCCCCTTCAACTGCCAAGTAGAGGTAATGATTTTTAAATAATCTTTTCTCCTAAATATGAAATTGTCTTCAGGTATTCCACATTTTTTTTCTCTAACAGGGGATAGCTACAAGATTTAGCTGATTAAGCATATGTTTTGCTTAGCTGCTTTCTAGAAGAGATTATAAAAATAAAAATTCTGCTCGCAAAATCTGACAGATGGAAGTTGTGTGAAGGGGGGAAAAATAGCTGGGAATTACTACAAGAGAGCCATTAAAAAATGAAAAATAATGATAATAAAAAGTATTCTTTTATCTTTGGCAACCTTACTCTGGTTAGGTCTAACTTTCAGAAATGATCTCATTTGCCAGCTTTCAGCAAATATTCAGTATCTGGAGTACAAAGTCTCTTTCTTAGCATAAGGCATTAAGCTCTAATTCTTGCTATTGACTAAAGAAATCCTACTGTCTTTAGGTATCTTCACTAGGGAGATGTTACTTGTGCTGCACTCCTTTGTTTGTCAGGCCTAGTTGGACATCTTAAACATTAAGGCACCAGAAGCAGTACTAAAGTTATTCTGTCTTTTTTCTATCTCTGAGGTAATGCTATAATTCTAAACAGTGCTGTGTCTTTCTGCGTTCCTTAATTTGTATCTGCAGTAGAATAAACAATGTGTTGTTGTCTGGACCTTCAGGCATCTTTTTGTTCAAATTTCATCAGGAAAACAGTCATCATGATAAGAATGAAATACCTTGAATAGAGCTAGATGTAAAGAAAGAATGCATTCAGCTTATCTCTTCTGAGATAATGCTATTAGCAAAGTCATACATATTATAGCTTGAATAAACTTACTGCTTTTGTGAGGAAAAAAAAAAAAAGTCTTCCAGCACAGACGTACAGTGTTTCAATGAAGGGAGAAACACTTTCCAGATAACATTCCAGAAGAGATGCATATATAATTAATAATTCTGTCTTGGTTTTTGTTTGTAATAGTCTATCTTTCACCATTAAAAAAAATGCAGAAAAAAATGTGCCTTTTATTATAGTGCCTGTTTATTTTAATTGATGTAAAGCAATGGTCTTGAAAGGGAAGAGGCAAATTAAAGTAGCCAAATTAAAGTAGGCAAATTAAAGAAGTTAAGTATTTTAAGTATTAAGTGCTTTTCTTCATTTAAAGATCCTGCACTAAGTACAGTGATGAGTATCCTGCACTAAGTACAGTGATGATAATGGTAAAAGCAAATCTTCAGGGTAACCATTCTACTATCCTATATGTGCTGTATCACTTGTTTATTGCTTTTGGAAAGTCACTGTGGAACAGGAATACAATAAAACAAGACATAAAATAGGTTGGTTAATTTTATGACTTGTGTTGACATTTGTAGTTATACATACCAAATGGAAAGTCAGCGAGACCTCGTGCATCATGGCTTAAGCTGTTGTGTTTAGGATGAGTATTGCTCTGCACGTATGTCTGTTTAGATATTTTAAAGATGAACTGATCATCTGAACCCTACAACCAGTAAACGAAGGCAATATAAGCAGGAAAAGGACTTTTTTTTTTTTTTTGAGGAACAAGGGCTTAACCATTCCAAGTAGGATGTGTGAAGGTTGCTAATAGTGTAGGAATTTTCAGCAGCTGAAATGTGTAATGGAAGGCACAAATTTGGGCTGGCAAACTCATTTTAGAAAGAGAAAAGTTCTGTTGAGTCTGTTTCTCAAAAAGGTTTGGAGGCTGCAGTATAGAATCACCTAACGGGCAGTTTATTTTACTTTCTATGCAGGCTAGCAGTCTAGAAAGAACTAATCCATGTCCTTCTCATTCTGGGTGAATCACAACAACTTGTTTCTGATTTCGTGTAACACTCCTTAACCACAATAAACCAAGTGGATTTTTTTATTTTTATTTTTTAATCCTAATTTATTTAGTAAAGTGGCTTTATAGTAACAAGCCTTGCTTAATTCTGTAATGCATGTATGATATGTTGTGCTTTATGCTATATGCTGGAACATAGGGTTTGCTGAAGAGCTCAGTAGCAGCCTTAATAGAAGAGATAAAAGACTGCTTTCACGATAAGAAATCTTGTATAACTATTTAATAATAATAACTAAAGAGAATATGTTGAACAGAGGCATATGAGAAGAGTGAAGGCTCAATTTGCAGTCTTCCTGTTGATTGGATGAAGTTTATGAGAAAGATTTCACTTTTGACGTAGAATTCATCATTTATCTGTCAAAAGAGATGAATGCGCAATTCAAATGATTGGTTGGCTTAAAATTTGTTAGAATAAAATGATCATCATTCTCTCATCAGTATGTTTCAAAAAGCTGAGCAGCAGATTCATCAGTAATGATTAAACATTTATATATAGTTTTCTCACATTGCCTCTTTTTTCCCTTAGCCTTGCAGTTTTCAAGAGACATAACGTGACAGAGGGAGTAGGAGGATATGGAGAGAGACATCTGAGATATTTGGGATACTTAGAACATAAAAAGTGTATAGTGGGAACTGAAGTTAGTTATTAGTTTTGTGGTAGTTGAAGTTGATAATTAGATTTGCTTTTTGTTTATTACGGTGCATCATCATTAATCCCCATTTATCTAAAATTGTGTGCTCCCGTGAACTTTTTCAAAAACGTGCAATTAGAAAGAGTTGAAGAAGTTAAGTATTTTAAGTATTAAGTGCTTTTCTTCATTTAAAGACCTATACTTGAACTTAATTGATGATCAATTTAAGATATGAAGTAGAAAAGATTTGGTAGTCCAAATGACTTGTAATGAGATACTACAGACTACCTAAAATATGTTTTTCACAATACAATCAAGTAAGATTTCAGGAGCATGCTAACTATACAGTCTAATATGGCAGTAGTTTGGAATTTACTCAGGTTCTCTAGAAAATGTCTAATGAAAATGAAGCACTTTTCCAAATGATTGTAAAATCTCCTGTTATATACACATTTTAATGTATTTGCATCACATTGGTCTTTTTAACGGGATATTCCAAATATTATGTACAAGTCCACATTATTCTGTGCAGTATCACCAATAAAATAAAAGAAATCCGTAATCCATTTGATTATCCATTAGAGGTAAATCAGTTATGGTGTTTCTGAATTGAGTGTTGTTAGTTCTTAGTGTTACATCATGTTCTGTGATATTTAATATTATTTCAAAGCCTCAGGTCTTGGGGTGGGTAACTTTATGAAACTGTACCTTTTGTTATTAAGCAAATTATTAGCCTTCAGGGAGGCCTGAAATTTAATGCTTCTGCACTTGAGTTAAATGTGCATATGGGCAAATTTTTATGTGTTTGTAGCAAGTCTGGTCAAATGAGTTCAGTTTTCAAACCTGAGTGACTAATGATGCTTTTTAAAATCCAGTACTACACAAACAATCAGACAAGAGGTTGATACAAGTGCTTAGTGTGAGCAAGATTCAGAAATTTAACCAATTTGTTTCAAAATTAATCTCAAACTCACTTGCCTCTCTGTTGGTATAAGTGTGGGATAAAGTTTAAAAGAAAAAAAAAGCATAACTTACTTCTTAGACTACTTAGTTTAAGCTCCTCTGTAATTCTAAAACTGTCAGTCAAATGAGAGAGAAGTAACCATCCTTTTTTTAAAATAGGTAATTTTGAGAGACGATAGTCATTTGCCTAGAGATGATGTACAGACTTCAAGTTAAAGAAATAGATCAAAAGTACTGACAAAATATAAATACTTTTCTGTACTTCTATTTCAGCCATAGCTTTTGGTTTACATAAACTCAATATGTATCTTGAGTAGTCTTAAGCTAAAGTCTCCTCATAGTTTTCCAGAGAACACAGTAAAAAGAAAAATGTCAATACCTTTAAAATACAGCATTAGGGAAGTGATGTTTGTTGTCAGCGCTGTCAAAAAGGGATTAAATTTCACTCCTGCTGTATTCTCCAAAGAGTGCTTTCAGCCTTTTCATCTGGTGGTACTGAGCCTTTAAGCCCAAGTCACTTTAAGCTGACTAGTGTATTACATGACTATTAACTTAACTATCTGATTCCACAATATGGGTATTGCCAGGACGTAATTTTCTATTTCTTCTTTGTCAGTTGAACACTACATAGCTGGTGTTGATTAAGGAAAGACAGTTATGCCACTTGTCTTCAAAAGGATTTATCTTATTTTTCAAATGGGGCCTAAAGAAATACATTGGCTCACATGCCATGAGCTGTTTTCAGATTTTTTTAATGACCAAAAAAATTATATAGGTAAGAGTACAGTGCTGGAAGTACTCTGGGTTAATATTTTTTAATTAAATATTTTAATAAAATTCTATAATAATATCTGTAGATTTATAGAACAACCAATTCATCATCACGTGCTGTAAATAGACTTTCCCTTCTGATGTAACTTACTGTAAAAGTTAATTAGAACTTGAACCCAAACGTATCCATGACAGATCAAAATATTAAGTTTCTATGATTAATTACTGCAATGTAATGTGCTGTGGTTTATTTTTAATGAACTGTGGGTGGCTTTCATATTCTTTGCTGTTACATTCTAGCAAAGACAGAGATGTCACATGGAGCTGTTTCTACTTTTAACAAAGAAGGTTTTGTCTGAGTAAAAAATAAAATAAATATTCTTGGTATACTTTTATTTTTTAAACATTTCCTAGCTGCTGTTTTACTTTTCTCAAATATCAGTGAATAGTGAATGAAAACATACTGAATTTTATTTTAAGAGAATTTTTAAGTAAATTTACCAGCTGAAGTACCAGCAAATGAACCCTGAAGAAAAGTTTCATAGAGATGTACAGTTTTTATTTTACATGTTGCAGTAAACTCCCTGCTTGAGTATTCTGCATATCTTGGGGAACAAATCCCCAAAACAAACTGCTAGCAGCATGTCTGGGGGAGGCCAACAGCCTGGACTACAGAGAGCATAGTGGTCCATGGAATAGTTTAATTTGCTCTGTGGCAGTCGGGATACGGACACCGAAGGAACTCCAACCCAAACGTGCCTTGAAACCCACTTCTGCTGTAGGGCTGGGGCCATGGATATAGGGACCCCTCTGAAGGGCTGGGAGTACACAGTGCCTGTTGTCAGACCATCACTAGTATTTAAGTTAGAGCACTTTAAGACGGTTTTGCTTTTCTCAGATAGAAGTTATGACCTTTCAGATGAGATGAATGTTAATACAGTCTATTATAATGCAAACGAAGCATTTGAAAGGTATCTGCAGTTCCCTGTAGTTAGATGCTTTGTTGCCTTGCCACAAACTCCAGGAGTTAGAGTGGCTAGCATGTCCCACCTGGGGGACAGAGGGAATGGCAGGAACTCACAACAAAGAACTGTACATTTCTTAAAACTATTTTAACTCAGACATTTACAATTCTCTGGCTTAATCCTGTGCCACAGTCTCAACTGGCATAGCTATTTTGGCAAGTCTCATATATATTGGCAGCTTCTAGAGTCTTTTGTCTTTGTATTTACGCCATTTCCTCAACTGACACCAGCTAAGCTGTCTGGTGGCATAGTGCATCACCAAAGGCTATGCTGGTATAGTGATAAGTAATCCTAAAGTGTAACTTTTCCTTTCTAATTTAGCACACAGTTTTTTTTGTTGTTGTTTTTTTTTTTTTTTTTTTTTTTTTGTTCTTGTTATTTTTTGTTTCTTTGCTCGTTTGTTTGTTTCCAGAATAATGTAATGTAAACCAGGTATAATTCTGTGAATGTTAAAGAAAGACTGGCTTGGGTGAGGGCTTAGGTTAGAGAAACCTATGAAGATTAAGACAACTTTCCTTATCATAGGATTATGTAAATCCTACTTTTTTTGTTGTTGTTGGTTGGTTGGTTGGTTTGGTTTGGTTTTTTGCTTGTTTATTACTGCTGTGTTCTGGCAGCATTTATTAGGTGAATTGAATGTCCTTTTTCCTTAAGGAGCAGAAACGTCTTGAGACTTCAGGTTTAATCCCCACTGCTAAAATGTGTCTAAGAAAATACTGTATTATGTCACATTTCAATCTCTTATCCCTCTTCATTACCTTTTTTTTCTCTTTGTTTTCCCTTTTTGTTGATGTTGGAGAGATTTGTATCTGTGGTCTGTGTATTTCTTGCTTGGATAAACAGCCGTTTAACATTTTCTTAGCTTGCTTTTTTTTTTTTTCATTTTATCTTTTAACAGAGAAAAAAATCATCAGTCTGAATATTCAGTCAGTCACAACATACAGGACAATTTCTAATGTTATTGGATATTTAAAAGGAACTGTGTTTCCTGGTAAGTAGCCCTTTATCATTTGTACTGATTATTTGTTTCACAATGGCTAGGAGTCATAGCTGGGGTCAGGGTTCTACTTTGCCACACTACAGTGTGTGGCATTACTACAGAGGAAGGCCTTTGTAGTCTGTGAGTTGATTTCTGACAAAACAGAACATATGGGTTAAACACAGAATTATCTTAGGAGGTATTGTAGTTACAGTGAAAGTATCTTTATGCAACAACCAGAGTTTACCTGTAGACCCTATGTGTATTGTATAACAATAAATATGTTGGTGTTTTTAATTTTAAAATATGCTGTATTGTATCATTTGATTCAATATATGAGCTGTCTATATAACTTTATAAAATGTTTTGATTTTTAAATAATGTTAACAGAACTTTGAGTTAAATAAAACTCTGTGATTCAAATCCACAACATCCCTTGATAACTCACTTAACTCACTGAAACCAAGGTGCAGGGCAGCCTGATCTCTGGCTTAGTTAAGACTCTAGTATCAGAAGTGATTACAGTGTAGTATAATCTGTGACTAAGTTCTTAATCACAATTTCTGCAGCCTTATTTTATGTTAGAATCATGCCTTAAGGTAGTTGTATACAATTCTATGAATAATAATTAGTTCTGCATGCCTTAAGAATTAAACAGTAAGATCCTAAATGTAATTGTGATATAAAATACAACCCCCCTCTCTCCTTTGGTGCTGTATGCAGGTAACATAATCAGAATGTCATAGGAATTAAGATCATCTTGAGTTTATTCTGTCTGTGAATGAACTTGCCTAAAAGTTGAAGGGTTTCTGCAGCACTAATGAACACTATTGCTAATTCTTGACATACTGCAAAGTGTTGTTGGCCCAGTACAGTTCGTACTGGACAAACCACATCATCATCAAAACAGTCTTCACATTTGCCTTGATTAATGCTCTTTTATTAACTTCATAAGAAATGACGCAAATTTAGCTACAGTCCGGTCATTTCATCTTTTAAGTGATGCAATGAAGGAGGCAGAGTAGCTTCAAAGTTTATCCCTTTTAGTGAAGTAACGACTAAATTTTGTGTGGGCTCAGTGCTGCACTTTTTACCAGATTATTATTTTTTAAGCAAGATAGAAAGTAGTCAGCACAGTGGATTTAATTTCAATGAAGGATTTAATTTTGTAGAATAATTTGAAGTTACCAGTCTACTGTCGCTAATGTTTTGCAAATAGCTGTCACAGAATTTGAAAGGTAGTAACTGTCATGTTTAAACACGTCGTCTACTGCATTGTGAAAGAGAATGGAGACAAATAAGAAAAAAGAATGCATTGGTATCTGTTTAATAAATCTTCTCTACACATTATTATTGCATTCTTAGTAAGAAGCTACTTTTTAAAGGTAAATCAGTATATGCTTAACTCTACGTATATATATCCAAAGGAAGTCAATAGGAATACCCAGATGTCAACAGTTTACCCCGTAAATATCTTGCTGAATAAGGGTCATAGAAATTGGCTCTGAATGTAGATAAAAGTGAGGCGTGTAATGCACCATGGACAACACTTCATTCAGGATGAATTAAACCTTCATTTGTTTCTTTACTCTTCCTTGTTGCTATAGCTACACCCTGTCAACTGTTAGAGTATTTGATGTTTTCATGGCATTGATTCTCTGTCATTTTGATGGGGTTTTAGTAGTTTCATGTACCTGGAATATTCATCATGTTCCCAGGATTGCAGAGAGCAAGCCAAATTTATCTTCAGTGTAGCTTAATGAAAGACTGGAGAGCATCTCCAAGAGTGGTTTGTTTTTCAGTTTTGATTTTTTTTAAGGCATCCTAACATGCACACAGTCGCCTACCTATGTAACGGTGATATTATTTGACCAAGACATTAAAAGATTTAAGTGCAGAAGAATATGGTTGTTGCCGGCATTTAAAAATCTCAAAAACATAATATTGATTTTGTAGGAAATGATTGAAAATGGGATGTATAACAAGAAGATAGTTTAAAGTCACTTTTTTCAAGTGATAAATGCCCATTGTCCAGCCCGTCGCTACCCTGAACACTATCCCATCTTGTCATTTTCAAAAGTAATAGATATTTTTTCCCCACATCTAGTCCCTTCTTTCTCTTTTTTTTTTTTTTTTTTTTTTTTTCTTACCACATGGTATCTGTCTCTACCTGTTTCTGTAAATGATTATGAGAAAGGACAGCTGCTGCCTCTGTAATCATGGCCATCCTTTCTCCTATGCTTTTCCCATAGTCACTTGCTTCAGGGTATTGTGTCTATTCAAGAGAGAGTTGTGCAAAGATGAAGAATTTCAAAGGCGGTACCAGCTGTTATGTTTAACCCCTGTTCATTCAGCTGGTGTCTCCTACAGTAAGTTGCTGTTTGTAGCCTTTTCCATTAAAATGTCCTATACTATTTTTCATAAGGTCTTTTTCCACTTCCCTTCATACTCACTGTTTAAAGAGTTTAACAGAGGGCAAGCATTGTTCTCGTCTTACCACCCTGCGTTAGGGGCACTTGCTCTAATAATTTAGAATCCCTTAAGGACTTTCTATTCATTTTTGTTCCCAATTGCTTAACATTAAGGAAGTTTAAGATCCTGTGACTTTTCACTGTCACTGCAATCTATGACTGAACTTCTCATGATGCAACATACAAATCTAATTATATGTTAGATTTTGTACATTTGTTACATTTTGTACAGTTAGATTTATATATTTGCTCTAAAGAAACAAATTTTCATTTACGTACCTATACACTCCTCTCCCCCTCAAGCAGTTGACTGAAAATGCTAGATTACAGGTACATAGCAGCTCCCCTATTAGTAAAGCATTTGCAGTACCTTATAAAACAATATTGCCATGTATTTTGTTGATCAAAACCAATAAGAGTTCAGTATCATCAAGAATGGTTTTATAATCAAAGGGTAATCTTTCCAGGCAGCAGTCACTGCAAAAAGTCCCCATGGAGTAGATATTTAATTTTATAATCAGTATAAAGTGTGGGCATTTTACCACCTGTGTAACTACAGTCCAGTGTACTGACATCAGTGAGGAATTAATCCTTTTGGATAGAGTACTAAGAGAAAACCAAAATTCTTTACACTCCTTGGAACCCATGTGACATCCGAAGGTTGTTTCTGACCTGGCATCACTTAATAACTGTTCTCCTGTTCTCAATCAGTGTCCTGAAATATGGAAAGTGTGCCTTTGAAAGTCTAGATCTAGCAAAAGAGACTTTACTACATATCAGAACACACCCAATAGGCAATCCTTCAAAGAGGTTCCTGTCGTGAATTCATCTCATACACATCTAATAGCTGAATAAGTCATTCAGCATAACTCTGTGTAGACTTCTTGATACACGTCAGTCACGCTAGGAGTTCATGTTGTTTCATACCACGTCATTCTTTCAGAATAAAAGACGGTTCTTTACACTTGAGAGTCAATATTTGGATATTGTATGAAGCTTTGAGAGATGATTTCATTTAATTTCTCTGAATGAGATTTGTTTTGTTCTGTTTTTCTCTAAATAACTGTATACATGTTCTTTATTTCAGATTGAAACCTAATGCCTTTCATTTTATAAAATACTTTCTTCCAATATCATCAAAGTTGCTAGGTCTGACTTACCTTTCTGTATCATTCATTATCTTTATTCCTCTGTCGTGTCTCTTCTCTAAACCTGCAGTCCAGGTCTTTTCAATGTCTCCTTACTTGGAAGTCTAAGCCCTGATATCTAATATTCTGGTTACCAGCTTCTCAACTGCTGTTTCTGCAATGTCTTTTTTGAGATAGGGTGGTGAGCACTGAACACAGTCTTCCAGGTGAGGGAGTGCAAATACTCTATGTATTTTCTCTATGTTTCTCGTTTTACTACCACATCTTTTGTTTTCTTTTTTTTTTTTTTTCAACACTAATATGTATTTAAGGTAGTGTTTCCTGGTTATTTTTTTATTTTTTATTTTTTCTAGAACACTCTAATACAAGCATGGAACTTTTATTAGGTTATCTATATGATGAAGTCCTGTCTGGGGAGAGTAGTAAGCAAACAGTCAAGGAGAGGGCACAGGGATGAAATCAGGAAAGTATAGATATTTATGAGTTTATTTATAAGTAGTATTCAGTTTTATATATTTATATTGTACAGTTGTCTTGCACGTGATCATATAAACTTCTGTTGACAGCATTGTGTTGTATTAATGACATTACAGACTACTAATAAAATTCATCCTTTGTTTTTGTAAATATTTTTAATGTTAGTATCCAGGAGAAGTAAGATTTTCTCCTTTTGCTTTTTTTTTTTTCTTTACTTTTCAGACAGATATGTCCTAATTGGTAGTCATCACAGCAGTTTGAACACTTCCAGTGGGCAAGAATGGGCCAGTAGCACTGCTATCATTACAGCATTTATACAGGCTTTGATGTTGAAGGTCAAGAGAGGCTGGAGACCTGACCGGACCATTGTTTTCTGCTCCTGGGGAGGAACATCATTTGGGAACATCGGTTCATATGAATGGGCAGAGGTAAAACAATTTTAGAAGAAAGCATTGCAATAATTATTATGTTTGTTGAAAACATAGAAGCAATATGAAATTACTGTATAGAAATTACTGTTCATTAACTGGTCTGTGACAGCTGTCTGTGTACATTCACATACTCCATAACATCTGTAGAGAGGCAGTTCCTGTGGAACTGAGCATGTGTGATAATGGGGTGGAAACTTGTCCCCAGAGCATTGAAAGTTGCTCAATGGTTATACACAGCACTTTGTGAGCTGATTCTCCTTGCTGTTTCGGCAGAGGACTGTAAAGGAGGACGTTGCCAGAGTTTAGGGGGAAAAAACTAAAATGACGTACATGTCCATGGTCTGGCTGGGATGGAGCTAACTAGTTAACTTCCCCACAGCATCCCACATGATGCTGTGCTTTGCACTGGTGGCTGGAAGCATGTTGGTGGCACCCCAGTGCCGTGTCGGTGCTGTTGCAGTGTCCAGGCCAGCTCTCCAGCCCCACCAAGCTACGGGGTGGGCAAGAGGTGGGGAGGGGACATCTCTGGGGCAGCCAAGCTAAACCAAGCAACCGTACGGCCACGCCGTACGGTTTTGTGCTCAGCAATGAAAGCTGGGGAAGGAGGAGGAGAAGTGGGGCTCCCACTATGAAGGTATCAGTCTTCTTGACCAACTGCCTGTAGTGAGGCCCTGCTTCCCAAAAAGTGGCTGGATGTCACTTGCTGATGGAAAGTAGAGAATAACGGGTTTCTCATTTTGCTTGTTCTGTTCATGACCTTTTCTTTTTCCTTCATTAAACTGCTCCTGTCTTAAAACCACAATACTTATTGTTCTTTCCCGCCATCTCATTCCTGGCCATGCTGTGCTGAGGAGGGCTTTGAGCGTGCGGCTGTGTGGCACGCAGCTGCCTGTCAGCATTAAACCACAGTGCCAGGCCCAGGAGTTCCTCAGAGGGTGGCTGCTTGGAGGTTCAACAGTTACTAATTTCTAATTGATAGACATAGTGCTGGGAGAGCTGAGTCATAAGCACACTGAATAAAAGGAGGAGAAATATATCATGGTTTTCATTAATTACATTAACATTTCAGTGTCCCATGGCAGGTTCACTTTTCATGTATTTGTACTTAAAAGTTACAGTCCAATATATACAATTCCTTGTGCTCTTTTCCATTCAGCAGAACAGAAGTCAGCTCAGTGAAAGAAAATGCCTCATCAGAGTCTTGTTGATCATATTTAATTGCATTGGACTTCAGTTGATAAATTAAAGGAATAGCTAACAGACAGGTTCATGGCTACTGAATTAAAACAGTAGATAAAATGAAGAGTTAATTTCTTTTTATCATGCATGAGAAGCAACTAGCTCTCATTTGAAGCTTCCTACATCATCATACTTCCAACATAATTATTCTTCAAAAACAAGAAGGGGTGAAAAAATCAAATTGAAAAGATCCAGGCTGGAAGCAAAATCTGTTTAGTTCCACTTCAAGTCAGCTTTACATCAGATGTAATTGCGTTACACCCCTTCTGTTCAATATGAAGAGCCACTTCATGCAAAAAGTACCTCATTACTGAGAAGGCAAGGGGGATTTTTTTTAAAAGAGATAATAATTGAAACAGTTTGTACATACTATTTTCATAGTCTAACACATAATAAAGTGACAACACTTGGAAAGTTATGCAATTTAAATCTGAATTTGGTCTCTAAAAATTATAGTGCATTTAACTCTTGATAATGATCTCTTTTGAAGTTTGTCTTCTGTCAGGCATAAATGTAAAAGGCCTTCCTGTTGTTTCACAGTATGTAATGTTTTCATTTTTGGCCTTACAAGTGTAGTCATTTTTAATTCCTCCTAGGCCTGTTTGCATTTTGTTGAGACGATGTGTGAAATGGAATTATAACTTCTTCTATAGAGAGAAATAACTCTAAGATATCCTTTGAAGTTCTTGACAGCATATTGTAAAAAGCAGTAGTTAAGTAATACTTAGGGATTCACAAAGAACAAAAACACAGAGTGCAGTCTTTCCCTAGAAGGAAAGGAAATAACAAAACAAATCTTTATTATAACTGTGTGTATTAATAACCATTGATCTACTTCTGTTCTAGGATCTCAAGAGGGTTCTTCAAAGAAATGTTGTGGCTTATGTTAGCCTCCATAATCCAGTCAGGGGCAACTCAACTTTACATCCTATTGCATCTCCTTCTCTTCAGCAACTGACAGCAGAGGTTAGAAATATTTTATTTCATGTATGGCTTTTGAGGTTACACAGATAATCCCCTATATATTGGTTGATTTTGAATAATTACAGATGTAGGTGTTTCTGTTTGAGTATTTTAACTTTGCAAATATACATAAACTGTTTTTACTAAATAATCAGGTTAAACTTTGTTTTAGAAAAAATTACAAGATGTATTAAGAGGTCGAAAAGGATAATTTACTTTGACTGTTTATTATACCAAGTCTCACCACACTTGCATGCCCTTCAGCTTTAACACCTTTTTGCAGCTTTGAAGTAGCGTATTTTATAATGATTACAAGAAATCAGATTTTTCTTTTCCTAATTTGAACTGTCCAGTCTGTTTCTCAACATGAACTTAAACCTGTATATTTACCAGATGTAAAGTGACATTCGGGGAAGAGTATTACCCTTACTATAATAAATACTGTCTAAAGTGTGTATGTCCAGTTCACAGCTCACACCTTTGTAACATGTCTACAGTCAGGATATTCCATAGTTCTGCTCATGTAAGTGCATGTAGGCTTTAAACTAATTATGTTATTACCGTTTCTGAGTTTTTGATGTATTTATTAATGCTTAAGATGAAGTGGAAATAGTGCAAGATACATACTAGATGATGAATACTGTTCAAAATAGAGTGCATAAAATGTATTTAAAGTTGACTTTCATAAAGTATGCATTTTAGAGTTTTTTCCATAAATTTAACCAGCTAATATTAGCTGGTTAGATGTTAGATGTTTCTTTGACTTGCCTGAAACATCTGGTATTAAACACTGCTTAAAGTATCATCTTGAATTAAATGGAGCTTAATACTGATCTTGCTTGACATTTTCTGTCCAACTAAGTTAGTAAAATGATATTGGTCAAATTGTTTCTCTGCAATATTTTAAGCACTTCTGTACAGTGATTAGATGATAATTTCCTCATGGAAAGGATCTTGATTATTCTGTGTAAGTACTGTGAAAAGTGCAATGCAAAATGGTTTATTTTCAGAGAAGAAAAAAAAATATTTGTGGAGAAGTATTAATAATGTTATATATGTGTGTCTCCAGGTGTACTGGATATATGTCAGTTACAATCTTAGTATGCATTTTAGCTACTATGTTTGCAAAAACAATACTCTTACAGGTGGCTAGCCTTTTGCTAGCCTATAATTTCTGTAGTCCTGACTCCAAGAAAACACATATTTGTCATTTTACAGGAATAAGTATATTACATTAACTCCTTGACCTACTTGTTTTATTCTAATTTTGTTTCTTTGAATTTAGAATACAATCCATGATGATGATTTGAAAATTGTAAACTGTCTGGAGCTGTGTAGGAGATATTTTTTTTTATAATTTATCACTTTATTACAATTTGATTTTTTTTTTTTTTTTTCCTAATAAAGATGATAGTGAGTGCATTAAAGCCATGCCCTCTATCCTGGAAAGAAAGGAAAGGAAGTCTTTTTTCCATTTCCACTTTAATTCTGTGGTGCATTTGAATGTGATTTTTGAATGTTTTATAATTCTTTTAATAGCATTTGTGTACTATCCAGAAGTGCGGACACAGCATCTCTTTGGAGTCCTACTTTGTACCAGTAAAATGGTTAGTGTTTAGTGAAACATGACTAGAGCTTCATCTTTTACTTCTAGTAAACACCTTCCATCTTATCTTTGTTTCTTTAATGGCTAAGGCTATGTTGTTGAGAATGTATCTGTTCTGCACGTTTACCCTGAAGCCCCATTTAATAAGGACAAAATGCATGCAAGGTAATCTGTATACTTCTGTTGTTTGTAATCTAATATTATTTGTAATTAATGCAACTGTCATACTGTATGTGACATAGAAAAGATTTATATGAATTATTGCTTCCAAACACAGGGCAGAATTCTTAATTCATGTCAAATATTATGACAGTGATAGAACAGCCCAGCAAAGATCATCATTTGTTCCCATGGGTACTCAGAGTTGGATCAAATAAAGAATGCAGCACTTACCAAGAAGACAATGTAATTATAGATTTACTTCAAAATGCTGATTGTCATAAGATGTGCAAATGTCATAAGATTTGTCTTTTTGGAGGTCCTATCATCTTGAAGGAAGTCCATCCATTTACATGAGATTCTTGTTAAAGATGCAAGTTGTAAAGAAATGCTTAAAAAGTCCATCAAGAAACAAATATCATTCTAATTTGTATTTAGTAATTCATTATAACAGTAATTCTCTGTACATAAGTGTGTTAGAACAGAAATGCAGATGAAACACGAATTTGGAATTAACAATCTCAATCTGTTTTAAGATGAAAAGGGAAAATAGACCATCTTGTTTGGTTAGATAGAAATCTTCTATAATTTTTCGATCAGTGTATCTTTGGATTCTGTGTTAAAACTCATACTTCCACTTTCAGACTTGCAGAGCCAGCTTGCATTGTTTCTCCTATTCCTTAACAGTATTACTAGTATTGCAATACAGTTTTGATAATCAAGATTTTTAATGAAAGTGTGGGCACTCCATCTTAGTATAACAAAGAGAGAATGTAGTCCTAGGTATAATTAATACTTGCCACAAAAGCCTACAAATATAAGTACTAGAATTATAGGGGAAACAATGAAAAACTGTAGCTTGTCCTGTGAAAGAAATCTGGAGTGAAAATTGCACTAAAGGCAAAGTACTTAGTGAATGCAACAAGGACCATATCTTCAGAAAACTGTGGGGAAATAAAAAACTGACAGGTAAATGCATGCCAGAATGTTTATTCTCTGTATTATCTGCATATGGCTTTTCTAAAACCCAATTTTGGACACTTCACAAGTTTTCTAGTCACTGCAGATTTGAAAATACTTTTAATTTCTGAAACTTTGTAGGAAAAGTAAGGAAGACATTTTAGCTGAAATGTCATTTGTATGAATATTACCAATAAAAAGAGAAGTAAGGGATCTGATAAGTCAGGTACTATGTGAGATCCAGTGGTCAGTTAGAGAGCAGAGTAAGTAATTGCATAATTAACAGAAATGGTGACTTCTTAAATATACGTCATGTAAAGGTATTACATCTTTATGTTAATGGTAGGTTTTAAAAGGGAGCTACATAAGCAGTCTGCAAATAATAATTTTATGTGCCTTTCACTGGGATTCTGGTTGAAACATCAAATTACATGAAGAAGCTAATTTAAATATTTGGATTAATTAAGCAAAGAGGAACTCAAACAATTCTGAGACCTTGACATATTTAATCCAAATCTTCTTTATATGACTATGCTAATTAGTGTCCACATTAACAAGAGGGAAATTCTGCCAAGTTATATTTTTGCCTACTATTATTTTCTATGGAAAATGATTGTCAATTCACTTGCTCAGTTAGTGAATCACCATTTGTTGGCAGTATGTCATTGGTAAATTAGGTTTGTTTTTTGCTGGCATTCATTCTCTGTAAATAAGGCCATTAATTATTTTTTTTCTATAATTAACATTTTACAAGTAAAAAAATATTATGAAACAAATTTATTTCTATTTACTTTTAACTGATTATATGACCACTGCTGATCAGACTCCAGATCTGCTGTTATTTGTGAACCCAAGAAAATTTACTGTTCCTTGAGCCATTTAATGCTACAGAATTAAGTAACTTCTATATCAGAAATGTAAAATTGTCTGTTGGACAAACACAGCAAATCTAGTTGTTGTGTATGTGTCTTTTCACCCACCATAACTTTCTGAATTCATAATAAGCTAGCATTGATCAGTGCTTGGCCATTCAGTTATACATTAAGTGGAATTGTATTCCAAATGTACTTCAGTAACAAAGTTGAATGGCTTAGAAATCAACTTACAATTATGGTGATTATTATATTTTGGTTACACACCACAGTTTTTTTGTTTGTTTGTTTTTTAGCACCTGGGGGCTTTATATTTTAACTTTGAAAATTTGTCACTTAAAGCATCTGTTTAAGATGTCTGTAAGTGTTGGTGCACTTGCATTTCTTATAGATAAAAACAAAACACTGGTCCCTTTAAGGCTATTAATTGAAATTCTGTGTCTATTCTGTTGGTATAACTAATTAATATCTAAAACTTCGGAGAACAGTTTTAAAAACTGACAGGTGTAGTGTCAGTCACTCAAAGGGAAGAAAAATCTTAAAGGTTAAGAAGTTAGGCATCTTTGAGGAATGCTTCAGAAGAGTTTGTAATGGCTAAACCTTGCATGCAAAATAAAATAACAGTGGTAATTAGTGATGCAAAATTGTGGAAGAAGTGGGAAAAAATATTCCATATCCATATACAGCTGCCACAGCTTTAATAATCATAAGCTCCAACTTGAATAATTGTAGGGAATCCTCATTTATTGTTTTTTCATGCTCTATTCGTCTGTTTGCTTAACCACCAAAACTTTCTGGTGGTAGTGTGTTGTCCAGTATGGAAAAAATACTAAATAAGGCTAGAATGGTGTTTTTCAGGACTCTTCATAATTGGAATTACCACAAAATTTCAGAACTAATTTCAAGCCAGTCAACTGTATGTGAAAAGTCTCTCTATCCAAATCATTCACAAGGTTTTAATCCGTAACACACATTTAATCACATTTTCATTTAGCAAGTCAAAGAAACATAATTCCCATAATATTACGTCTCCTGTCTTTAAATGCATACATAATTTTACTTCACTGAATGCAACAGGGAAAAAATGTACAGCATATTTTTCTTTAAAATGAGAATACTCACATTTTTTGTTGGAAAATTTTTTCCTTTAAAAAGCTGAACATCAGGTTCTAAGTTATTGCTATTGATTTATTTATTTTTTAATAGGCTTTTGAGCTGTCCTAGATAATTGTTGGTTTTCATGTTTAAATGGGAGAAAATATTTATTAACAATAATAAAAAACCTCTTGGTTTGTGTGAATAGAGATATAGCTGGTCTTCCTGCTGTTTCATTGTGATGGTAAAGGAAAGAATGCTCTACATTATGTCTAACCAGAATTATTAGGATTATCTACTATCTTTGATTAATCCAGTTAGACTCTGGAATTCAAAAATATGTCCAAAATTTGTTGAAAAGTTAATTTATCCATTTTTTTTTTTTTACCACTAATAGATATTTAACAAATACCTGTTCTGAAATTCAGTAGTACTTAATACTTGAACAGCTTTTAAAGCTTCGCTCATGAAACAAATGAAATCCTGTAAGTGCAACATGTTCTTAATTCATACTTTTATAACAAATTAAGGAGTTTGAAACTCACTTGAAAAGCAGACGTTTAAGCTACTAGGGGACATACTAAAAGTTAATACTGGAATTTGTTTTGTTCTCTCAAAGGGGCACTAGAGTAAGTGGAAAATCTTTTTTAAAAAGTACAGGTCATTTTAACTCTGAAATTGTAAAGCTGTAGTCTACCAAGTAATAATTTAAGAACAAAACAGAAGGTAATGTTATATAGAAGAGACTGGACATGGAAGCTAGTGTATATGAACTCCATGGTAGTATCACATTTGTAATTACCTGTCTTTCATACCAAAAAAATCTAATTTGATCTTAGATTCATTATTTTAGAAAAGCTTGTCTTGTAGGATATGTTTTATTGTTTGCATTATGTGTGCTGCATTTGGTCTGCCTATCAAGCTTTGTGTAATGAGTAGATTTTTATATAAAACAAACAGTAGTTATTTACAGTTGTCACTCACAACATTTAATTAAATCCAAACACCACAAAAGTATCATAAATCATATTTATATAATACCTTCAAGTAAGGTTATGAAACAGGTGCATGCATAGCTGAAATGGCTATGAACGTTTGGAAGTGATGGTGCTTTGGAACCAATTACATTGTTGTAGATACTTCAGGGCTCTGGGGAATTTTGGGGGAAAAACAAACAAACACGTAGAGTTGTTTTCTCCCTGTAAATTAATGGATTATTGCTGTAAATTGAACGCAGAGATGAACATTTATTTTTTTTGGTTTGGTTTTATTCTTTCTCTGAAAGACAAGAGAATTTTATTTTACATATTCCAGACATAAGGAATGATTAGGTAAGGTGCATCAACAAATGAATATGTAAAGCACCTTTGATGTTACAAAACAAAACTGATAAGGATTACAAGCAATTATCTGATCCAATGCCTCATTCATCTGCAGAAATAAATGTCTGTGATGTGTGTCAACTTCCAGTCTACAAGATCCTATAACTTTCTTAGATGATCTGTGCTTGTAGTCTAAGAAGTTAATATTTGGAACATTCTTTTTCCATATGTTGAAGTCATCACACTTGGAAATGAATCCTTTTTTCCTTTTTTTTTTTTTTTTTTTCTTCTACTAGCAATCTTTACTCTTTTTGCAATAACCTTCTTACATACTGAACACAGTATTCATACCCTCCCCCAGACTCTAATTTGTTAAACAAATGCCATTTACATCTACCACGGAAAACTGTAGAAGCATAAATGGTATATAGCTTCAATTAAAGATGGATAGATCCATGGAAGAAAAAAACAAACAAACAAAAAACCTTGAGGGGGATTAAATGAGAAGATACCACCTTGTGTTTTAAGAATTTAAGAGCAGAAGTTACACAGATGATGGGAGAGTGATCAGGGTAAATGTTACTACTTGCTTCCTCCAGTCTGCTCGTCCTTACCAATTCAGAATTGGTATCTGTGGGGAGCAGGATGTTGGCCCAGAAGTATCGGGAGATGTCATATTTAACGACTAGAACTTTCCTTCATAGTCCAGTTACGTATGTTTTTTTATGTTGTATTTTGTTAATTTGTTTTCAATTTAATTATTAATCCCAAACAATTAAATCCCATGTGATTTTTGGAAGGGGTACTTCTCATTTCCTATTTTCTATATGTCATTTAGGGCAGACTTTCACAGAGGAGCCAAACAAAAACTGTTGGCTGAGGAGCCAAACAAAAACTGACTTTCACAGAGGAGCCAAACACAAGTTTTCATGAAATTTTCAGTTTCTTTCCTGCCTTCCATTGTGAAGGGATGGGCTGTTGTTAGCTGAGTGTCTAAAGGTGTTCAGATTCTCCTGATGGGTGGTGCTTGGACGAGTATTTGAAGTAGAAATTCCAATGCAGGCGTGGGGTCAGATGAAACAGATTTTGGAGGTAACTTCCATACAGTTCAGTATGCCTAATAACACCATTTTATTAGGTTATTAAAAGCCTCTGCAGATAAATATATATATAGTAGAAAATAACAATTATCGTTTGGCTTGGTTAAGTAACAATATCTGAATTTTCAGTTTAAGTAAGAGTAACCTATACGAATGAAATAGGTACCTAATATGTGTAAATAATGTTTAGATTGTATTTTTCAATTCAATTTGATGATTAGTGCGTATCATAGGCCTTCTCAGCATGTGCTTTGTATCTCAGTAAATTTCTCATTAAATAAATAGAACAAGCTTAAAGATATTTACTCTTTTCCTTCTGTAACCAATTTCCCTTTGTAAGGGTCTCTTTAAAAATATATAATCCCCTTAGGCCTGATGTTCATCTTGAGTGGAAGACTGAGCAACTTCACCTTTGCTTAGCTGACACACTTCCACGAACATTGTGAATGTATCAAATTAAGTACATTAGCTACATGAGCTCCTCAATGTAGTAGGGTTTGGTGGGTTTTGTTGTTGGTAGTGGTGTTTTTGTTGTTGTTGTTGTTGGTTTGCTTGTTTTTTATCTGAGATGGGCTCAAATTTAATTGGCATTTGAAACACAACAGTCAATGGGTCATTTTTTTGTGGCTCACCCAGTTTTTTAGATAATCTAAAGACATTTTGTCCTTATCTAATAACTATTATTGTCAGTCAACACCAGTGGATACTAGACAGATCTGCGATGAGTAAGGATTTCTTTCATTCCCAAATTTTTACTTGCCACTTCATATTATTCTCAAGGTCAGAGAAGAAGAGAGCCATTAGTATCTCAGTCAGGTTCAAGATGAGGAAATAGTGCTTCTTATAAATTACTATCCAATCCACTTACTATTTTATTATTATTATTATTGCTGCTGGTATGATTAGTTGTGATGGGTAGAAGATGAATAAGGTAGCCTTAGGAAAATTCCCATATGATCAAAATCTTTCTGATATTAACAAAAAGCAAAGAGGATACATAAATCCCTAAAGTTTTTGATTTAAGCAAGAAAATTATACACTTTATACACTGAATATCTGCTTCAGAGAATTGATACGTCTTCCTCAAACATCTTTTTTTTTTTTTTTTTTTCCAAATGTTGCCACTTAAGCAGTTGCTAGTTGCTACTGGTCTTCAACTTAGTGTCTTACAGTGAGTTAAAATGGCAGAAAAATGTATGTAGAGAGGAAGTGAGAATCATAAGCCAGGAGAAGAAAAAAAAAAAGGTATTTCACTTTTATTTGTTGTAGTCTTGTATTGCTCTTAGAAACAGTATCTTGATTTGTTATCCTATGATTTAATGCCTCTTCACAGCACAGTAGAGTATTTTGAAAATACCTCTGTAGCTGAAGCAGCTGACTAGCAAGTGAATCTGGAACCAAAGCATTTTAATAAACTCAACGTGAACTGAGGTCTTGCTTCTATCCTGGCAGAATCCTGAGCATCTCTACTCATTCGCTTATTCTGAAGTTCCCAAAGTAGGCCTGCCAATGCATGAGTTTGATGCTCTAGGATTTAATCCCACTTTTTTAAAAGAAAGCGGTATATAAATAATCATGTCTATGATCATTTCTTCTTTCTAACATCCTGTACTTCCTCAGCAGAGAAGCATATCTACTATTTAGCCTTACTCCATGCAGATTTTGCCTTAGGCCCTGGTGCTTATAGTAAGTAGTGCTGTAGCTTAAGGCAAAATATTCTTATAACTTGACTTAAAGCCTACCTATGACCTTTCAAAAAGAGATCTGTGACAGTATTTGAAAGCAATAAAGCTCATACATGACCTTTAATTGGGACAATGTGTTTATTCTCTGCAAAGGACACACACTGCCTTGAGCTTCAGCATAAATATTTTGGTCTGTATTCTGATTTTCTGCACACTAAGAGAAATTTTATGAGGACTAGTGAAGCTACACTGATGTAAAAGTGGGATAATATGTGAGAGAGGCATTAGGTTTTTCTGTTAGTACAGAATTCTGGATTTCCATCGGAGCTGAATTTTTCCCCCAAATACTCTCAGACATAGAGCCTTCTTTTGGTTATATACACATATATGTGTGTGTGTGTATATATATATATTACTTCAGTGAGTATATTATTTGGTTAATAGCTGCTTAGGTAACTGAATTAAATCCCATTCTTGTTGAGCGAAATACCCTGCAAGGATTCTAATTTTGCTGAAGGAGTATGAAGGAAAATGGAGAGATATACAAGGAGTCTCTACATCTTTATTTTAGTCAGACAGCGCAAACTCAGGCCCTAAGATTCTTCTAGAAATTCTGAAAACCTGATTTAGTAAACGATCACATCACATGTTCTCATGTTGTTCTGGAAGAATTCCACTTTGTCTTTGTGACTGTTTCAGCAGCCATGCTTTCTTGCAGCAACAGAGCCATTAATTCCTTGCCGAAAAAAAATCAGCCTAGGATATTCCCCCTGTAAATTGCAGAACCAGCTATATAACATTAGCATGATGATTTCTTTTGGCCTTTAAAAAGTTTGCCTATATCAACATTTCTAACTGTATGAACTCAGATCTGTATGAGTTTTCCCTTGATGTGTTTTGTTCCTTCCCTCTGTGTTTCCCGCAGAGCCCAAGCCCAACGAGGATCTTTTAGAATTCGATGAAATCCTCATCAGAGTTTTCATCGGTATTATCATTCAAGGTCTGGGACTAGAGCTTGTTAATTAGTCAGAGCTCCCTCTGGATCACTGCTTTTGCACCATGCATTAATATTTTAAGGCTGTCTTGGGTCTCCTCCATCAGAGTATTTAATTTTAAAACAAACTGGTAGCTTGCATACTTTTAGTATCAATGATGTAATAGTTTCAAGTGAGTACAAGATCTGGGTCTAATTATATGGCACTTCAAATGTAAAGGGGATTTTCAAAGAAACAGGTAAAGAATGGTGTTAAACTTCATTGACTTTGGTTGGAGATACTTTCTGATTGGCCTTCATAAGGAAGACAGCTGCCAGAGCAGCCCTGTGTTTGAGAAATCCATGAAAACCACGAAACCTGGGGCTTCTACACTGATGGCATTTGAAAAGCTCTGAACTTCAGAGTTCTGAGCTTGTGTGACCCTTTGGATAGAACAGAGTATACTCGGAGTCAATCAAGAGGTTATTTTCAACTCCCAGCTCTGCTCCTAACCTGCTTTTTGCTGCTGCACAATTCATTTCACATCTCTGAACCATAGTAAAAGCAGACTGCTTCTCAGAGGTACTGACACATCAATAGTCAGTGGAAGACTCAGGGACTTTTTTTGCCTTTGCAAACCGGGTGTTTGATAGCATCACTGGATTCAGATAGATTCTGGATGTTAAAGTCTGACCAGTTTTGGCCTATATAGCCAACTAGGACAGACTGGCTTTTGATTATGTACTATCTTTAGACAGAGCATAAAATATAAATATCCACAGAATTTTTGGGAAAGTATTTTTCAATAATATGTAAGTTTATTTATAAACATTTTGCAATTGGGGCAAATAGTAAAATGTGTTGGCTATTCAGTCTGATTTAAGTACAGAGTCAAAATGGTCATTTACTGTAGAGAAGTTATATATACACTGCTAATTTTTTATGTAGTCTTCAGACTGACAAGTGCATGGCATTTTTCCTATGGGTATTAATATGGTGTGTATTTTTAAGTAGGGGATATTTTCTACTTATTTTCTGAGCTAGTACTTCATGCATATTTTGCAAGTAGAAATCTTCAAACCAGTAGAGCCAGTTATTTCTTTCCGTGTGAGAAATTTAGCTCCAAAATGTGCTTTTAAATGTACTTTGTGGATAGCACCTCCTTACGAGTTATGTTGTAGTGAACTATGATTAATGCCAGATGGAAATCTATTAATGCATTGAACTAGGAAATAGTGGAAATTAACAGCTGATTCTCTTTGTTTATTTTTAAGCTGTAGTTGTGCTGTAGGCATGCAAGAGGAAGGAGGTCCTAGAAGCTCTTCAGGGGAATTCCTTTAGGGGAATTGAAGAAGGGGAAGGCTGAATTAAGTTTTCTGCAGGGTTTCCAGATCCCGTAAACCAACAGAGCCGAGAGTACCAGAAGTGAATAGTAGGGTAAACAAGCTATATGGACTGAAGTATGGAGACTAAAGATGTTCCAGAAGCTAAAAGTATGCTAAAGCTGAATCTGCATGACAAAGGAGAAGTGCAATGACACGTGTAACTGTAGGTTGATCAATAAAGGATAGCGTAAGCATCAGAAACTGGAAAATAAATCCATATCGATTTGAATGTGAACTATAAAGCACTATTTTAACGTTGAAACAGAGTATTTTGGAAATGATGGATTATTTAGTCTCTTAGTATCTTTAGGTGAAGACTGTTTTTTTTTTTTTCCTCTATATAATTGTGTTTGGCATCAGACCCACAAATCTTAAATTACTTCAGAAACAATATTAATAAATACAGCTATGTTCTTACATAGTAAGATTACTATGAAGTACCAACCATACCAACAGCCAGAAAAATGAAAATCATGTCCTGAAACTTCCATTCTATTATTTATATTTTGAAAATGTGTGTGCATATATGTGTGCATACATGAATGATTTTGTGTCTATGAATAATACTTCTGAGCTGAGGGAAATTGTACAAATCTGTAAAATTATTTGCATACACAATTACAACAGTGAAGCCAGAGTTGCACATTGTGTAAGATGGAATGCAGAGAAAAGATTTAATATTTAGGAAAAAATAAACTCATGTTTATGTGATTCAATAGTTTTAGTCCATTAATAAACATTGGATTGTGAAGTAAATCTTTTTCCACACTACTGGCTAGAATCTGCACTTCTGAACGTTCGTGTAGATGCTGTAATGTTTCATATTCTCAAAATTCTGTATATGTGGCTTTCTTTACTTTGTCTTCCTGTCCTGATAAGAGTGAAAAGCTGTAAATTGCATTTTACTTGATGTCAATTTATTTTCACTGTGTGTGCCATGTAGACATTTCTCTCCTATATTGTGCACTCATTGTTTCAGAAAGTTTGGTTTAATTTCTGCAAAACTAACTTCTGAAGGTAACTGGAGAATTAAAACCTGAAACATAATTTAATCTGTGCTTTTCTTAGATTATGTTGTATGCTCATTAGACACTGTCAGTTTTCAGTCTTACAGATCTGTACTAAAAAAATCTGAAATAAAGCACATTATCAGCCTTTCTGGGATGTGTGTTTGCTTAGGAAAAAATAGTTATATATCCTTGGAACCTTTTAAACATTTAACAACAATAAAAGCTGTTTGGCTGTAGTCACACTACAGCTTTCCCTGGCCTAGCATTTTTCTTTTGCTTTTCTGCCTTTTTTTTATTATTATTTTCTGCCTAGCACAGAGGCAGTAATACCAAGGATACTTACCTATAGGGCAAGCGGATAAGAGCTGGAAGAATCCAGTCAGAAAGGCATTGAAGCATCACAACCGATGACAGTTTACAGTGGTCCATTTGTCCCATTTTTTTTTTTTTTGCACCACTGCTGTAGAAAATAAAATTATATAACATCTCTTGGATCATTTAATTTATCTTGCAGTGGAGCCTGGAGAACAATATTTGTAGTGCTGTCTGACACACTTTGGTAAAGCTGCTTCATGATGATCTTTCTGAAAAACACAATTGATACAGATACTTGATATCTTAAGTGCAAGTAGTGTTACTATTCCATTTGCTCAATTCCTGCTGAAGTCTAGAGGATGTTTTTTTCGTATAGAATACGATGGCAACTTATTGACCTTCATGCTCTGTATGGACTAATGGAAGTGACTTTCTGTTTCAAAGAATGAAAAATATTTTTTTATGTCACTTGAAAGAAAGTGATTTGTTCATGCATAGCTGCTATCAAGAAGTTTAAATGTCAGACCAGAGGTTTCAGGGCAAGGCAGAGCTTTGCCAGCAGTAAACTACTTTGTCTTTATTCCAGCGTTGTGCCATTAGGGGAAATTTGCAGTAGCATAACAATGTGGCAATAGAGTTCCTCCAAGGTATTATGTGTGATTTTCTATGTTCCGTTCCGAAGGAGTTTATTCATTTATGTATGTTATAATTGACCTCGCTCTGGTCTTCGATAGCAAAGAGGAAAACAGAATTTTTGACCGCAGATTTCTCCTCCATGTTAAAAACAAAACAAAACAAACAAACAAAAAAACTGACTATTCCACATGTACTACCATTTTTATTTCTTTATGTGTCCTGTCTTACTTTGCTAATGTGTAGTTATGGCTTTGTCCTGCCTCTTTTTGTATCATTAGAGATAGTGGGATATGACTCAGAAGGATTCTTAGGTTCCAAATAAGTGTGATATTCGCAGTAAATTATGTGATATTGGCGGTAAAAAAAGGTGTGTTAGGCAGGGAATGAAATGTGTGGGATATAATATGTTTGCGTGTGTGACAGCTAAATTACATAAATGTTCTGTGATCATGTAATTATGTGATCAGCTAAAGGTAAATGTAAATGAGTTGAGGCATGGTGGTATATGAAACATTTTATCCTTAAAAATATCACTATTTTTTATTATTATTTTTTTTAAAGTGAAGGCGTGATAATTAAGTCAGAAATATAAAAAGAAGGGATAGGCATGTGGATCTTGATTAGCATAACTCAGTGGGTTAGCATAGGTGAAGGTGTAGTAGATTGACTTTCCTTGCACATCTGTCTTTCTGCATTAGGTTAATGATAAGATTCAGAAGGATGCCTTTAGTGAACCAATTTGTTCTTTGAGGAGAGTTGTACTGGCAAACATTTTTGGTAGAAATGCAGAGACCACTGCCTAGTTTAGAAAGAAGAAGAGTGACATGTGGATGCTGATAGTTTTGAGAAAGATGGAATAGTTACAAACAACTGTGGTGTCTGGGCTGCAACTAAGCATTAAGTCCAGGAAAGTACTACTTTGTATGTAATTTGATAATTTTAGTAATACGATTTTAAGCAGTCTTCTGAATTTTACTGTAAATAAAAGCATTACTCTGAATATTGAGGCTGAGCCTATGGAAAATGTCTTTGAAATTATGTCATGTGCTGGAGAGATGGTTTATGTCTGTGCCAATAGAGAAATATGGGAGAACTTTTCTAATTGGTGCATATAGGTGTCTGGAGTAAGATGATACTTTGGAGGAACACAGCTATTGTAGCTGTACTCTATAATTTCCTAATTACATTTGTTAAAGCTAGTAGTTCTCTGTATTTTTTCAGATACTGAGATACTTGGAACTGTTGATGGTATTCCGAGTGCAGTTTTGCTCCTTATGTAATTTATCCTATGTAATTTTAGCTTTAAATATTTGATTGCTCTGAAATTCTTTTATCAAATGGGAACATACCTATTTGATTTTATCTCCCTTACAAAAGCCATTAAAATTCCTAACGGTCTGTGCTGTTGGTAACAAGTGTATCTGAATTAATAAGGCATATGAATTCAATTCAGGTATAGGAAGGATAAATATAATTCAGTATCATATAAAAAGCACCAAGAATCAGAGAGAGACTGTCAGCAGATAAAGTTAAATGAAGGAAAAGTCCACTGAAGGAAAATGAATTTAGAGTATATAATTTTTTAGTACCATGCTTTTGTATTTACTACCAGTTTGATGTATACTTGCAATCTAAAATGTTCATTCCTGTGAGGTCCCATTTATTATAAAGACCTGGCACTGATGGCCATATTACAGACAGCAACAACAACAAAAAAGACAATGATAGCAAAACATGGAAGTGCAGCTTAACAGAAAAGAAATCATAGAATATCTGAGCTGCAAGGCACCCACAAGGATAATCGAGTCCAACTCCTCGGTCCCAAGAGGACTGCCCAAAAAATCAGCCCATGTGTCTGAGAGCGTTGTCCAAATGCTTCTTGAGCTCCAGCATTCTCGGTGCTGTGACTGGGGAGCTTGTCCCAGTGCCTGACCACCTCTGGGTGAAAAACCTTTTCATAACACCCAGCCCAACCCTCCTCTCTCGCAGCTTCAAGCCATTCCCTTGGGTCACCAGAGAGAAAGTCCTGAACAAGCAATAGACTTATACTTGTCTGATGTTTTGTAGCTGTAAATTACAAATTACAATTATTTTTATTTGAAATAGTACAGTATATAATATTGTATTTTATTGTTTCATGCTAAACATATATACTTCTCCATGCTTTATTTTATAATTGCTGATATTATAGATTCTCAATTTTTTTTTATTATTATTTTATTTTTTTCCTGGAGCGGTATAAATGTATTTTAAGTACAATACTTCGTGTTGCATAGTTAAACTGAATTTTCCTTGGCTCAATGGAAATGTGAATACAGCATCAGAACTGAGTCTTGGCTGATCCCGATTTGATCTGCACTTTCATAAGCAGTGAAGTTGTCACAATTTTCAGTTTTGTTTGCTCTCCCCTGGATCAAAAAGGTCTTTTCTGTCACACAGGATACCTGCATGCTTTTTCAAAGAGCAATTCTTTTAAAGCTGTGTAGTTTATCCGAGGGGCTCTTTATGCTTGTGAAGATTTAATAAGCTCTTCCAACACAAGCTGAAAACCAGAATTCTCGTGGAATTTGAAGATGCAGTGCTTTTGTAAGAAAATAGAGTACGTTGTGGGGGAATTTCTAATGGGCTAAGGGTGATCCTCTGGCAGCTTAGTGACCTGTTTGAGAATCACCTGCACTGTGATGGGACTCAGAAGAATAGCAGATGATGCTAAATTCTCTAGAGATATTCTTTGTCCCCAGTATCTTTGAATAAATACTGTTTGTTCTTGTGGATTTTTTGTTGTTTTGTTTTGTTTTCCCTGGTGACAGGATAGTCTTCTGAATGCGATGTCGGTGTGTGTGTTTGTACAAGGAACATCTCTCATTTTAGTGTGAAAGCAGTGAGGAATAAAATCATGGAATTTTCTTAGAGGTAGATGCATTTTTTTTTAACTGGTTTTGCAGATGGTTTCAGTAGGAGTTTTCATGTTGCCGCTACAAGCTAATTAATGGTGTTCAGATTTTAGATATTTTCAGCAAAACCTCATATTCATAAGCTGGAAGGAAATAATTGCTGAGAAACTAAGGACCTAATATTTTATTTCTTTTTATTATTTTATTCTAAATACAAAATCAATTAAAAGCAGCAGTCTTTAATCACTATCTCAGAAGATTTCTTGATGTTTTAATCATACCTTCTTCTGAACACTTGTAGACTAGGTCTAAAGAATGATTGTTTTTTCAGTGTTCATACTTGGCTTTGTTATATGAATGTTGACTAAATGTGCCAGAAGGTAGAGTGAATATCATCAGATGAAGCTGGTTGTATTACAGTGTCTCATATAGCATCAAGAAATCAAAGATCATTGTGAAACTGGATTGTAAGTGCATTTTGAACTTTGTCATCATTGGCAAAAGAGAAGCAAAAGACATGCACAAGCACTGAAATAACTGCTTTCACAATATTACTGTCCGTACTAGGTAATTATCCCTTTTTAAATATTTTATTATGTTCCTAAAATGATGTAGGTGATCAGATGATTGCAGTATGTACATAGGCTTATATACCACAGTAGTGGTATGGAATATTTAGGTAATTTAAATCACAACTCTTCTCTGTATATAGCATATTAATTATTATCAGCACATTTAGGTTTTCTTTTTCTCATTCAGAGAAGGAATGAATGAATATAATTTCAAATTATGCTTGTGTACATACTTGAATTATGACAATTTGACAAGACAGAATATATAGGACCAATAATCAAAGAGAGAGAGCAAAGCAGGACGTTTATAGCCAAAAGAGATAACCAAATGGGAGAAAACAGAGTATGTTTGCCATGGAATTAATACAATTCCTAGAAACTCCATGATTTTTTCATTAGATTTCACAGTCAGGGCAAGTGAACCGCTAATAATATTTTTTATGAGCAATCAAACCTTCCTCCTCCATTGATTCATTTGTCAGAGTGTAGCAGGCTTTTATGGATGAGAGATGTATACTTGTGAATCTTTTGCTATGTAGCTTCTCTGGCCTTTCAAGTCTGTTGATGGTGATTGAGCATAGCATGTTTACAGTTAACTGAGATGCTAATCTGTTGCCTTGTAACAAGGAGGATCCCTTTTCTCGTTATCCCGATGGGCTTCTTCCATAAGTTCCATAGTACCTGTTTGGTAACAGCTGTGCCATCATCCCAGCTGAAGACACACAACCACATCCCTTAGTTTTATCTTCCTCCACAAAATACACTTAGTGTGTGATGGACGCTAAAAGGATTGTTTGATTCTAATTTTGATTTTTGAACTCTTTCTTTCTTAGGTTGGCCATGCGCAGAACAATTAAAATCACTGTTTTTAAGCACTGTTTGGAGAGGGGTTTGCCTTAATAAAATTACATCAATGGGTTTCAATACTAATTCAGTTTTGAGAAGTGTATCTGGGAAAGGGAATAGCACTTCTGTGGTCTAACATAGTACATCTGTGAGTTTTTTTTCTGCATTTTTCCATGGTCTGTGATTAACTTAATAGATTCTGTAGCTATTTTTTAAGGTAATTTTACTTCATCTAACTGGTCTTATCATGGTTCTGCTTCTTAAATGCACTTGCCTTGCACCAGTTACTAGCACAGGCAGCCATTCAGCTCAAGAAATAGAGATAAATTATTCATGAAAGAAAAGCTTCTTTGCTGAATGAAGATGGGATCACTGACACCTTATTAAGAATAGTTAGCTATTCTTTATTTGTCCCACTGGAAACTACTTTGACATTTTAATCAATCTTCAAAAGCAGCTAAGGTTTTAACTTCATCTGGAGTCACTTAAAGGAAAGTAGGTGGCCAGAACTTGACAGGTATGTGTCTCCAGGTGGAAGGTGAACTGTGGAAATACACAGTAATTTTTTATTTTTAATATAGGCTTTTCCTTATACCAGCATCTTAACATTGCAGCAAAAGGCACTTATGAATGCTTGGCTCTAATCAGTGGTAGAATAAAGTCTGCAGTGAAGTACCACTTTATTATACTTTAGATGTTTCAGGTCTATTTTATAACATTAATACAGATTACATGTATTTTATGGGCCATATGGTACTCTTCATTTTCTCAGATTTATAATAGGAGCCTGTAACGTGATACTGAAAAACAAAACTAACTCCAGAGAAATAAAATTATTCAATTACAATTAACATGTGCACCCTTGCATGACATGTACCACTCATCGATTACTGTTTAATCACATGGCTTGCTTTCCTTCCAACCTAAGTGAGGATTGACTGACACACTGGCAGCCTGAGCAACTATGAGTGATCTGTAGAGTGCTATTGTGTGTTTTACTCAAGGACTAACCAGATATTGTAGTTTGCCTGCTTCACCACAGGGAGTTGGTTGTTACAGAGCATGTTGCTGGTAGTTTATTCTAGATACCTTTGTTAAATAGTCCCCCCAGCTAATTACTCCCATCCCACCTCCTCTCATTCCCACACCTCCCATCATTCTTCTGCATGCTAAGAGTATTTTAATTTTGTGTTGTACTCCTCAATTTCTTTTCTTATACTGTGGAAGAACAGACTTGTTTTACTGACTTTTTCAATGTCTTGGCACACCCCACTCTGTTGTGGTCTTCCAGCGTTCACTGCACACCGTTTTTGTTCTTTTAATCTTCATATTCCTTTTTAATTTGGTAATCTTTCCACTTCTTAGAATGAGGCCCAAAAGCCAACAGTCCCTCAAATCATGACAGCTCTTCTTTGCTTTGGTTTGTTGTTACTTGCGGGATAAATGGCATGCTGTATCATGGGCTGTTTGTTGTTCTTGCATGAACTCAGTTAATAGCTTGCCTCTTAGTTCAACAACATTTCACTGATGGAAAAGTTTAATAATTATAGGACATTATTATTCTTTATCTTAAAGTTAATTATATTGGGAAACATTTCATTTGTTTGAAGAATGCAAAACACACTGCATGAACATTACAGTCATCGCAAAAACTTGGAGACTGCTGATGTTTTAGAATCTACGTAACAATAAAAATAAATTGAAAAGAGCAGTATCTTGCATATAAAGCATACTTCCATATTAGTGTAGTGTTAAATATTGTTGAACTAGCTGAACAGTGTAAGTTATTATCAGAACAGTGAAAGTTGAACAAAGCAGTTAAACTCTTAAGATACCAGCCCTATTGATTTGGACATTATTGTTAGAAAAATATAAATCCTATGCCATGAAGGGTGGTGATTTAAAAATGAAAAAATACCATATCTCACTGTGTTTCTAACCAAAGCTTTAAACATTTCATATGTGAAATTTCATACATTAAAATTATTTCATCGTTACTGTACCAAGAAAAAAAAGTAACAGATTATTTCTGAATAGTTGGAATGTAGTAAAGTGTTTTCTGATGGGCAAAATGCTGGCTAAAAATCAGGCTTGGGCTGAAAAAGGAAAGTATCTCTTTTTTCTGTATTCTAGCAGAAATGAGGGTTGGTGTATATTTAGAAATAACTGATTCTACCATCATTTACCCCTCTTAGAAACAATAAATAAAGAGAAACAATATAATAATATTCCATTAATTTTGAATGTTATTCATTGTGTGAAACCTTGTGGTTTTTTTCTGCTCTTCAATGGCATTTTATTTCTTCTCAGACATGTGAATCCCGTTATTGCTCATATAGACTCTTGTCTATAAGCAGTCCGCTTAAGTTTCAAATTTCTCTCACAGAGACAAGCTCCACTTATAACTGCTTCAGTAGCTGTTGAAGTGAATGGAAACTTTCCCTTTAATTGTTATGTGATTTTGTGCTGTATTTGTTTTATCTGAAATTGAATACTGCAAAGATGCATTTAAATTATTATTAAATTTCTGAAAATATCTTATGCAAGATAGCTATGAAAGAAAGAGGGAGTAATATTTTTTTCAGTTCCTTTACATGACATACTCGTTGTATTATGAGAATCTGAATCTGAGCTAAGATTTTTACAAGACAAAGAAATATCACTGGTATCTGGTTTGTATATTCTGTCCAGAATGTTGAAACAAAAGTCTTTCTTCCAAGCATACCATTTCAGAGATGATTTCCACAATATAACAAATTCTTGTTTCTATTAAATATAGTGTTATTATGAAAAATGTGAATCTGTATAGGAAAAACTGAAAAACAGGAATGGCTTTCATTCAAGTAAGGTAAATGCATTAGCAATTTAATAAATGATAAATGGATGACCTATCTTCCTGTAGTAGGTCATAACTGATTGAGGATGCAGGGGGAGAAGATCCAGTGAAGGTAAAATATTTAACTAATAAAAATGTAATGCTATCTTATGCAAACATAATAAAATCTGAAAGCAGTACAAACTGTCCGACCTGTACATTAGAAAATCGAGCCCTTTCATGTATGTCGTTTGCTTGTAGGGCGTTGAGTCTTTTCTGCACTCATGCTGAATTCTTTTGCCCAACTGTTTTATTGGGCTTAATTTGGTCATTTAGCTTTTTGATTTCCTTCAGTACGTAACTCCTTTTTTTTTTTTTATTTCCTATTGTCCTATATAACCCAAAAGCTACATTTCACATCATTCAGTATACTTTTAAACATTAAAGAAAAAACAGACTTATCATCATTTATGAAACTTGACCAGTATGAGGAAATTAACATATATTCTAAGCTACAGTGCAGAGTAGATTTTGATACTTACACATCTGATAATTCCTGAAAGGATCCATTTAAGAATGGATCATTTGTTCAAATATATATGTAAAATTATATACATATCTTTATGTATGTATGTGTGCTGTCCAGTATCTTTGCCTTGGATATATGTAGAACATAATATGTGGTTATTTAAAATAGTTTTTGGAATGAATATGCACTTTGGGGTTCTGTTTCTGTTGTATCTTCAGTATTTCAAATACAAGGTCACTGACTTTCTTGGGACTGTTTGGATAGTGAGTGGGTTTGTAGGTCTCTGAACAGCCACAGTGATGTTGTTAAATGACTTCTCAATGCATTTGAAAACTGAAGAACAGTGTAAAGGGGGAGCTGAGTAAACACAGGAATAGAAGTTATTGAGGTGAGGTGATGTCTTCAAGTTGAAAATCTTTTAAATAATCTATTAATTTAAATATTTAAAAAACTCCCCTGCTTAAAAAAAAAAAAAATACACTTTTGACTGCAGGGTTTTAAAAACCATGAATTACAGATGACACCTAAGATTAATGCTACTCAAATGTTTAACTTTATTATTTTTTTTTCTTTTAATGGCATGGAGAGACAGGATTTTGGCTGTGTAAATCATGTTGCTCCATGGGTATTCTCAAAGGGGATACTGTTCACTAGAGGCAGACAGTACATAGAGGAGGAATCTCTTGTTTCTACTTTGACGGTAATGTTGATCTTTTTGGATAGCCCTTGCACAACTGTGAGTGTGTGTAAGAAGGATGGGAGCAGAAACTTTAACAAAACAAGAGAGTGGTATAGCCACCTTTGAAAAATACTTAGGAAATTGAAGCTATTTTTTGAAGATGTTTTAAAATACTTTGAATGAGAATCTGCAGCCCATAGTGGATTGTAATGCATTCATCATAGCACTGAAGTGAAACTGTGAAGTAATTATGCTAATTTTTATATGTAAAACTATGAGGGTTTTCCTCTTTATAACTCAGAACATTTTCGTGTTAAATCCAGGAACTTAAATACACAGAATGTGCTATATTTTACTATTAAAGGGGAACTAATCTTGCCATTTTCTTATAGTAAGCTAGTAGGTAGTAATTTGGAAGGCAAGTGTGAGGATGTCTATAAAATTCCAAATGCAAATAATCTCTAGTCCTTCAACCTAACATTCCTGAAAATAAACCTAGGTAGCTTATTTCCTATAATAGATCTTGAAGGGTTTTGTACCTACAGTTTATTAAATGTTTAATTACCTGATGTATTTGAAAGCTACATTAGTATGTTGCTCTCATACTTGGTCTTGGGGTTGTTCTCCAGTCTTCACCCAATATTATTGATGTTCTGTTGCTAAGATTTCATCTTAAAATAGTTCTGTGAATGAAATGCAAACATATCACTGACTAGAATTTTTTTAAGCAATTACTTAAAGAAATGTGTATTTATATATTTTTAGTCTTTTCATTGTTTTTCTCTTAATCCCTGGTCTGTAATTGCAGCAAATACTTTACATTACCAGCATTTAATAGAACATGGATGTCTTGAATATCACGATCTGATTCATCTTTTTGCTGTTTCAGAACGTGCTACTAACTGGAAAAAAAAAAAAAAGAAAAAAAAAAGTGCAGTAGCCATCAAAGTTCTCAGAGCATACTTTCAAAAGGCACCTCTAATTTCCTGCCCAATATGGGGAATTTCACATGCCTCCCAACATCTTCTTCTCTTCCCCCTCTTACCACTTTAATTAGACATGACTTTTTGTTGTCCTTTGAAAGTCTCAGGCATACTGCAGCATATTCTGCATTCTGTGTTTATGGCCTATAACAAACACTGCAGTATATATCAGCAGAGAATGAAAGATTTGTAGACTCACTCTCACTACTAAGTATGACTCAGCTGATACCTGCTTGTGTCAGTGTAAGTTCCAGCCTATTTTTAAAATACTTTGAGTAAAAGGGTGCTGCATCCATATATTGGTATGAGTTGTTATGAGTCTGGTTGCAAATAAGTGGAATTTTGATTTGTGTTTGTTTTTCAGAGTCAGAGCTTCAACTGTGTGGAAAAGACTAAGTGTCCAGGATCTAATGTGAGTTCTGTGCAGATGCAGGGAGATTCAGATTATTTCATCAACCATCTTGGAGTACCTGCCACGCAGTTTTCTTATGAGGACATCAACAAATCAGAGGTAGTTATAAATAAAAACTAACAATCTGAAAAAGGTTACACAGAGTGATTAAATATGGATTCCTTGCTGTTTATGTTATCAATTGTATTGATTATTACTTGTCCGTCAACACATAGGCTCATTGTCTCATATAACAGAATCATAGAATGGTTTAGGTTGGAAGGGACTCCTAAGGATCATCTAATTGCAACCCCTCTGCCGTGGGCAGGGACACCTCCCACCAGATCAGGTTGCTCAAAGCCCCTCTGAAACTCAATTATAAATATTTCATGTTAGAGTACCAAAACAAGCTGCTTTAAAATTGTATTTATTTATTTATTTATTTTAAATAAGAACTCTATTTCTCTGATACTGTAGACTAGGTGTCTACGGTCCTATGAGGTACATTTAATTGAAATCTGTAAAACACTTTTTGTAATCAAAGTGATAAAGCCACTGCACTCTTACTTGAAAAGTTTAAGTTCTTTTGCCAATTTAGTTTTTCAGTACCTTACTATTTTTCACACATTTGCATAACGGAGCAATGCTAGCACCTCGATGAAAGGTTTTAAAGCCTAAACATGGGAAGGACTCTAAAAGAGCAAGGTATTCAACTGGTAAACATCTTTGTTTAAATGTGCGAATGTTTCAACTTTTCAAAGAGTTTTGGAATTTCATCCATGAACTTTTCAAATATTTTTTTGGAATATAAGTGTCATAACTGTGAGTTAACATAGAAAATATAGCTTTATTCAGCAGTATAGATTAGCTGTACTACTAAGACAGAGCAACATAAATTTCCTGGGGATCTGAGGGCTTTTTGCCCAATGCCATTTTAACTGCACCAAAGGCATCCACTCTTATGGAAAATACATAATTTAAAATATAAGCTGTTTACACAGCTGTTGGTTCTAGAGATAGTGATTTCAGGCTGCATATGCCAAGAAGGGCTATGTGCAAAGGGGTGTATTTTGATAAAGGCTGCTTCCGCCTGCTTATGATATCAGTTGTTTAAGGCTGCTATTCTCATGCATGTGTTATTTGTGAAGGAAGAGAGGCAGATTCCAGAGAATCACTGAAACTCTGAGGCAAAATGAAGTATTTTCTAATCGTACTTCTTTAGTGGCATCATCAAATGCGGACAGGAGAAGACAGATCCTCCTGTACCATCCCATACTTGGGATGGAAACACATGGAGAGAGGATACGTCGTCTTCCATACTGTTGTAACTTCAGAGTGAGTTCACTGTTTCAAAGAATTCTCTGCAGATTTATTTAAAACAGATCAACATTAATTTTATATCTTTAAAATATACCTGCAGAAGATATGGCACAGCTTTTGCAGTAGCATGTCAAGTGTGTCTCTATTCAGAAAGTTGATTGGCATAAATCTTTCATTTCATTTTTGCACTGCATTTATTATATTAATATAATATCAGTATCAACATTATCATGTGGAAAAAAATGTGGATTTTGCTGTTCCTAGCCACTTTACCTATTAGAGAGGCCATTCGAATTTCAGCTGTTTATCCATTCCTTTTTTTAACCTTCTTCTGCTTCTCGTTCCGCTCTCCAATTTCTTTGTTCTGCTTTATTCTTCTTTTTATGTGAGTATCGTCCTGTATTATTTTCCCTATTCTTGGTAAAGTGCCTTAAAAATAGAGTTTGCTGTGATGGATTCAACATTTTAATCTGATAGCCACACTTACCCCTTTTTCTTCATGAAAGGGGACAGAAGAAAGAAATTTCTAAAAGGTCTATATTTGGAAATGTAGAAGTGGAATTCTTTGCTAAAGAGAGGAAAAACAACCCAGCAGTTGCAAGTTAATTCATTTTGATTGTGTCTTAGCAGTTTATAGCTTAGTTGCTGAAGAACTAAAACATAAGTAAATCACAGGGACTGAGAAAAATCACCTTGCTATGGCTGCCTAATGTTTGGCTACAAGAGAAAATACAATCTGGACTTGCTGATGTTTTAGAGATCTGATTATTTCCTGAACGTTGTAAATTAAACGACACCAGGCTGTTCAGCATTTTGAGGCCCTTCTGATCACTTGCAAATGTAAGCTGACAAAGGAACTTTTTTCCTATTTTGATGGAGCTAGTTTGAGCTCTTTTTCATGATGTAAATGTACTGCTACTATCCCATTTCTGTGGCATTGTAGTCTACAGTTTTCATGAGGCATCCAGTTCTTTTAATTAGAGCTGGATGATTTTCTGTGTTATCTGCATATTATTCATCTTCCTCAGCACATTCCATTACTTAATGATTTCTATTTGATAACATGGAATTTAAATCCCTTCTGCAATAATGTGACAGGTTGCATGAATGGTAGTATTATCATTTTGAGAAAACGAGTTAGTGCATGCACAAATTAAGCAAAACAAACACACCAAACCAATCAGAAAACAAAAACATAAAAATCCCCAAACCTCTGTGGTTTTTTTTGTTTTGTTTTGTTTTTGTTATTTATCGATGGGCACATATTTAGCATGAAATATTTTATGATAGCTCTCCCAGTTCAGGTATGCGGGGCTTACAGAACATTTACTTTTACACCTAAACCATAAAAGTTGTTTTCCGTATCTTCAGTCAAACTTAAGTACAGGCATGAATGATAAAAATTACCTGTCACATTATTCACAGGCTAGACCAGGAGAGTGTAATACCATGGACCACTAAGCTAATTTAGAAGAAAAATGAAAAGAAGTTTCTTTATAGAAGGCATTTGTATGTAATATATGTAGAAGAGTTTAGAATTTTGACAGTTTGAGATTGTATCCTCTTTAGAGAGAATGCATAATGATTTTTATTTCTGTTGAAATATGCATAACTTTTTGAAGGTAACTTTCAACTTTCATTAGAGCCTTTAAAAGTGAGTTTTGCCCACAGTGGTGTAAAACAAAGGCCACTAAATCTTAACACGTCAATGAATGTTTGCTCCTCGCTCGTTTTCACCATCTATTTCCACTTCCTCCCACCACCCTGGCTCCTGCCCTCTTTTCTTTTCATCACTCTTCGGTGTAGCTTACTGCAGTTTCTTGGTTTCAGTATTTACATGCTTAGGTTGACATATCAGGCACTTCTTTCAAAAGAAATCAAAAACTCTGCAAGTTTTCTTTGTTATCACAAAAGAAACAGAGGAGCTGTCCTTGATGGAGAGAACTTAGAGTCTAGTTTACTGAGAAATAACTCCCATGTTGCATGTTGCTTTTATCTCTTTCATGTATTAGTGTATAGGGAGGGCTTAAGCAGTATGGAGTGCTCTTCTGTGCATCTGGCGTGTATCTTAAAAGAGTGAATGGGAAAGTGGTGTTTATATCTATTTTTGTCTGTATGGGAACAATATGAAATGTCTGCAAGTTCTGGGGTGTCAGTGATCAAGGGCTCAGTTTTAATACTGTGTTATGTGGTCCTCAGCTAAACTAAGCATACAAATTCATGGAAATCAGGGTGACGTGGGGATGTTCTTCATCCAGTCTAGGTAGGCTTCACTCGGACCATATCACAAGTATCACCTGATAACTGGGTCATTCTGTTCTCTGTCATTATTGATGCACTGATGTATGGAGTCAGTTCCAGTTATGATCTTGACATGTTATTTGTATTACTTAATTTTACTTCAGTGAAAATGCCTAAGTAATTGTCCTCAGTGAGTTCAGTTTAATTTAAACAGAACTTGTAGGAAGAATTCACAGTTGTTTTTAATTTAAAATTTGCAACGGCATTATCAATCATCCCAGCATAGGTAATTCAGTAGAGTAGTTGATGCCCACTGGCTCTATTTCCAGGTGAATACCTATGTCCATTACCATTATAACCTCCAGCACTCTGTTTCTTAGAATTCACAAAACAGGGAAAATAAAGCTAATTTCTGCCTATCAGTGAGCTACCACTATTTCTCTGGCTGTCGGAATTTATCAACTGCTACTGTTTCTTTGAAGGAGCAGTTCTCTGTGTATCAGATACGGAATGGACTGTGTATGTCAACAAAGCTGAAAATAACCAGTAAACAATTTTGCAGACTTGTGAGAAGGACAGACGAACCCCAGTGACAAACACAAGGTCTGTCTTCCAGCTACACTGTCTGAGCTGCAATTTACCTTACAATGCAACATGTATTCTAATGCTAAGCAGCTGGATGTATTGTAAATAAATGCCAGTAAGTGTCACTATTTCTGGCCAATGTTCTCTTGCAAAGTTATTATAAAGTAATCTATAGATATATTTTTTATTTATCTTTACTACATATACATGTATAAATACACGGTTTTGTCTAGTAAATTCTGGATAAAGCACGAAATCTAACTGAGCACACATACACCCTTGTAGCTATGTAACTATGTTTTGTCTGATCCATGATATCCTTTATTGTGAACCATTTCTGTATCGTTATAGTGGTTCAGTGGTCAAACAGTAGCAGTGCTAAGAATCAATCAATTTTTATGATCTAATGTTTCTGATCTCTATGTTCTTAATGCAGTTATCTCAGCATTCCGTATCCCATCAATAATCTCACTGTTACTCCATAACCAGATCATTTTCTCCTTTGCTTCTGGCATGTCTTCAAGTCCCTTTCCAGACAGGAAAGAATTTTCCTATCTCAGAATTTCAGACTGATGATTTTGATGATCTACAACTGACCAGGCTCTTCTAGTAAATTTTATGCTGTCTTCCCTCTATTACCAGTAATGTCCTGGACTGCCTCAACCAGTACCAATTAATTTAACAGATCCATCTATATTTATCAAGAAATTCATTTGCATGAATCATGGCATGATTTTCTTTGAAGGATCAGGGCAGACCATATACAAAGACCTGGTGTATTTATTTCAACTCAGAGCAGAACTTCTGGATCTGTAGCATATGCTTGAATGTCCTTAGGAAAGGATTAATGCCTATTGTTTTACCTTGATATTTCAGAGATGTGTCCACCAGAGAGATTCCTACTCTGAATGGAAGCCAGGCTTCCCTTTTTATATCTAGACTACTAGGGGGTTTGCATATTTGGGAGCCTTTCCAGCTAAAAATATGGCTGTGTGTAACTCCCCTCCCCTCTCTCTTACTTCCTCCTCTCCTTTCTCCCAGGTATATGTTAAGTCTTCCAAGGAAATACATAGCTGGTAGCTGCCAATGGGGAGTTCTGGGAGACTCATGTATTGCAGGAAAGAAAGTACAGGTGTGCTCAGAATACCACAGAATAGCAGTAATTCTTTGCAAAGGCACAAATGTGTATCAGCCTCAGAATGGCACGTTGCATGGAAACCCAACATTTCCTTTTTCAAAGCTGTCAGTGGAGTTTGGTGCTGCCACATTTACTTCTGGGAAGTTCTATGAACTTTGTAGTAGAACTTTATGGTCAAGGTTTAGCAATGTGAGTTAGAAGTTTCAAAGGGAAAAGAGGTTTTGGTTGTTCATGGACAAGCAATGAATTGTCAGTGTTTAACAAAACGTAGTCCAAACTGTCCCCAGGAGATTGTCCTAGGACTACTCATGAAGGTAGGTCCAAGCCATGGCTGCTTCTGTGTCTTGCTTTTCTCACTCATGGGCTATGTTTTTATAATAACTATGCTTTTAGCTATTTATACTGTATTTCTTCTAGCCAATGTGTTTTTCTCCTTTCTGTCTGTCTTTTGCTTATAGCAGTGCTTTTTAATTTCTCAGTAAATTCAGGGGTTATTCAGTTTAGTACTCAGCAGTCATACATTAATACATTAGTCCATCTGTTCACTTGTACGCTAATGTAGTTGAATTTGGTAGTGAGAGCAAGCTGAAATTGTTAAGGTTAATGACTCAGTGTTTTACAAGACAAAATACATTTGACGTTCAATTGATTGCATGAATTGTTTTATTGAACAATGTGAATATTAAGCTACTTAATGTCATGGAAGAGCATCTTTGTTATTCCAGTAATGTTAGTGAAACCAATGATGTCCTCATCAGTCAGATACATTGCTGTGCTCCAGCAGAATCTATTTGGTCTCACAAATCTTAGTGCTTTGATAACCCAGACATTCCACCGTGCTTCCAGGAGGGGAAAAATCTTTTCATAAACAGGCTCTACAGAAACAAAAGTATACAGCTTCTCTAGCATTTGCACAGCATGAATACAGATTTGTTGCTGTAAACTTGTCCTTGCAGATTCTGTCTGGCTTTTCGTTCGCTTGAAATTGACTGAGGGCTGTTGAAAGTCAGTGGAAGGAAGGTAGTCTGGATGTTAACAGGGTCAATGGGATATGGGAAAACATAGGAGAAATTTACTTAGATGCCAATTATTGCTTTTATTTAATAGTTTACTCAAGTGTCTAGCTACTGAGAACATCTATTATCTAAGGACAGAAGGCACGGAGTTATCTGTCCTCCCTGGGGAAGTAAATGGTGTGTTCTGTTCAAGATAACATTTTAACATTGTTGTTCTGAGTGACTAAATTCAACAGAGAAGCTAAAAGTCTTCTGTCAGAGTACCTGGAATGAGTATCAGTTATATTAGTAATGTGGCATTCTACTTTTGTCTCTTAATTTTTTTTTTTTAAAAAAAGGTCAAGATCACTGGGCTATCAAACAACTGTGATTTGAGTCATTGATACATCCTCTCAAATAGAGTTTTCAGAGTTCAGTATGTCTTACCATGGTCTTTAAAGAACCATTAATACAGGTTTAAATAAATATTGTCTTAGAAGACATCATTGTTGGTTTATGGTGGGGGAGGAGGTTAGTCAGTTTGTATTTTTATCGACAGATGCAAGCAGGCTCTGATTTGAAGGTTGTGTAGCTTCATTAACATAATGGTTATATTTTGCATTAGATTTATAGACGAAGCATCACTGTGCAGTAGAGAAGTATGCCTTTCAAATTAACATCTGCTTGCATATAACTAGCTTAGGATGGAGACAAAGCAAATTCTGCCTTTTAAACAGTGTCCTGCACTCCTGTTGTGATCCAAAGCAATCTGTGAAGGGGAGGAATTCACTGGTATTGTGCAGACATGAGACTTACTAGTTCTCATGTAACTAACACCTTCCCAGATGGGACTTCTATAGCAAGAAAGGTGGCCTTTATTTGATGAAATACAGTGAAAATAATGCATTGCTAGAGAACCTGTGATCCTTAGGACTGCATCTCATTATGGTCAGGGGAAAAGATCCTAGAATTTTTTTCACTTCCCATAATACAGTGATACACAAATATTAAAAACAGTTTCACTTTCTAAACTTTGGGTCCTCTAATCACTACCTGAAAGACTTGCTTTAGACTTAAAGATAAATGACAACCAGTTGCTCTTTCATTAACTGAACTGAAACTGTGAAGGCAATGTAAAATATTGTATGAGATCTGAGAATACTGCATATTTGTGGTTGATGTTTTTGAAAAGTGCAAGATATATAGGCCTTTACCTCAAAATACAAAACTAATACTTTTTAAATAATCTTTCTAGCATTCCTGAAATATGCAAAAAAAAAAAAAAAAAATCTTTGCCCATGTTTTTTTTTGTGCTTTATAATATAAAGTAAATCCTGTAGGAATCTTCTCTTCAGTATTAGGAGTACTACTCAGCTTTGATACTCAAAAGAAAAATACATTCATTTAGTTGTGACTTTTAAAATTAAATTTAATTACATTCTTAATGGGGAAGGCTAAATGCACATCTAATACATCTCATGTCATTGTTTAAAATCCCATTGCACAAATAGAATGCATGCAGCATTACAATAACTTTTCTTGCTTACAAAACAATTGCAAGAACAATAGGAGGAAGTGACAGCATAAAACAATTGGAAGAGATATCAGTAAAAAATACATATAGTAACTATACAAAAAAATTAGTTGTCTTTTTCCCAATTTTTACAGTTGGCCAGTCTTGAAGAAGGAACTCCCTTGTAACAAATTTAGAGAGACGACTAAATGCAAAGAATTAATCATTCCACATTTACACACATAATTACTGTCCTTAGCAAAAGTCAGTGCTGTTTCTTACTGCAAAATGGTGAGCCTTCCACCTACCCAGTATCTGTCCAATGGATAAATGGATTAGATTTCTTCATTCAGTATAACAACATAAGTAGTTTTTTAAAACACTAAACATAAAAACTGGAAAGAGGATGAATTGAATAGCAAATGAAAGCATTATGCTTTACAACATTGGTGGTTAGGAAACATTGTCGCTAAGATTCATGGTTTATAGCAGTACATTGTTAGCATGACCTGCTGGCATCTCACTGGCACTGCTTGTTTTCTGTGTAATCTAAGTGCTCACCATTGACTGTAAAATATTACAAAACGTTCTTGCATCCTTCATACCACACATCTGAGAAGAGGTGTTCTCCCTTGCATGTAGTGAATCTGAACTGAGCTTCCTGTTTCTAACCTTCTGAAGCTTTGGGAAGATCTTCCCTGAGGTTCTCGATTTCTGGCTTGGGCTGCTTCCTCCTACCTACACTGCTGATTGTGCCTTCAGTTTGCACAGCAGCCAGGGAAGACTTGAGGGAGGAATAATGCTATGCAAGTATCACAGTATCTTGAAAGCTGCGTTCTTCATGCTGTGATCTGTGAATTTACAGTGATTATTCAATTCACTTACAAATGCAAGGAAGAAAACATTAAGTTAAAGGAAATGAGAGAAGAATGCATATATTCTTTTCCTGTCTGATGACTGTTAGCTCGAGCTTTATCTGGCTACAGTTGATTTGAATAATAAAATAAATCACACAGCAGTGATTGCAATTCTATTTGTTCTGTTTTCTGTGTATAGTCTGATTTGACAGGCCTTGCTTATTTTGTCCAGCATCTGATGACATCACAAGGTCAGTGCACATCTTTACCGGAATGAAAAAAAAAATAGATTTGGTTTTCTTTCTTTATTAAAACCTCAACTGAAATAGTAAAATTATTTAAGAAAAGCCTTGTCAGAAACTCCTTCTGCCATGCCCATTTTCATAGGGCAGGGTCATTGTCACTGAGATTTTTGACATACATTAAGCTGTGGCAACTGCAAAGCTTTACTTTCTAAAAGTAATTGAAAAGCATACTGATTTTATGTCTTTAGTTTCATTTATGTAATAACCAGTGAAAAGTAGCTTTTAAATCATAATCCTTTGTGGATTTTGTGAGGGAATATTTAATTAGATTTCAAGAGCATTTGCTAGAAAGGGAAAATTCAGTCTCCTACTAAGATGAGGAGACATGCGCTCTCTTCTGTGGTGTATTTGCAGATTTAAGGGCTTTTATTAGTGTGAAATCCTATATGCCATACCTTAATGTCTGATGTGATTTAATCAACCCAGCTTAACGCACATATATGAGAACCCCACCTTGGCTTCAGTATGTGCTATGCTACATAATCCAGTGTTTCAATACATCTATTCAAAACTCCGCTTGAGTCTACTGCACCCTCTCAAAAACAAACAAACAAAAGAAGTTTTCAATTCATAGCTAGAAAACCATAGCAGATAAACCATATTAGCAGATAAACCATATTTTAATCTGAGATACCTTTTTCTGTTACTCTCTTTGACCCATATTCCAGTGAAACCTCTCTTCTACCCTGTCAGTAAAAAAAAAAAAAAAAAAAGGTCTTTTAGCCTATCTGAGCCTACCTGTTTCACAAATAATACAGTTGTATATTTGCTGCCAAGATACCATATGCCAAATGCTTGACTTAGGGTAAAATGGAAGAAGGAATTAGTGAAAGCCTGCAGTGCAGATTTCAAAGGTATTTTTGTTCTGTTCACTGCTTTCTCTTTATCTTTTCTTCTGACGTGGTTTTCTCCTTCATGCTGTGACAAATTCATGGCAGTGGTCATGAATACAGATGTAGATAACTCCTCATGCAACTGTAGGCCTCTCTGGATGTCTGGGTAATAGTTTTAGACACTGGCATAACTTTATAGTGTGTGCTCTGCAGGTGAATTCAAAATCTCAACTAAACTTGTTTCCCAGGTTGATTTAGAAGATAAGCACTGCTTTCTTTCTGCTTTATTGTCCAGACACTGCATGTCTGTGTGTTCCCCTCAGGCTGCTGCAACTCTACCCTTCATGCTGTTGGATTACACAGACGTAGAAAGAGTGAAACAGGTTAATAGCTCGTGGACCAGATCCAACATATAGATGTGGACAGGCATGAGATTATATTCTCAGTCCTGATGCAGCAGAGGCTTTATACCTCTACCAGACATTATTCTTTGATCTACGTGAAGAAAATAAATGGCTTTCTCTTGGCTTTCATCCCTCTTTTTTTATATGCTTTGCAGACATTAGGACTCATGGCAGCATCAGGCTATCATGATTATACTGCTTGGCCTAACTGTACGAACTGCCAGAGGATTTTTGTTCTCACTGCTTTCCCTCTATTATTCTTTCCTAAGTGTCTCTTGCTTTTGTGCTGTACAAAATTGGAGGTACAAAAGCTGTGAAGTGGTGAAGGGTGAAGCTGGCACAAGTGTTGGCAATATTGACAAATATTGACAAGGGGGAAGTCAAACGTATAAAAAGGAGGTTGGTGCAAAGACCGGTTTTCCAGACCGAGTGTCATTGCTGAGTCAAGAAACCTCCACTGCATGTTATTTTAAAAACAAGCAAACAAAAACCAACCACAAAGAAACTTTAAAAAGGTAATAATTCTGGAGGGATTTGTGGATTATTCACCTAGTTAAGGGGAGAGGGATACTAACCATATATTTTTTTTCCAGAGTAACAGTCAAGAAAACATGAATCCTGTCATTGTACATGCAGCATTGCCCTAGTCTGGGAAACAAAACTGCTTGTATTTACAACAGAACTATTTCCACCTGTAAGACAATCAGTGTGGTAACATTTGTTGTTGTTTTGTTGTGTGCGTTTTTTTTTTTTTTTTTGGTCTCTTTGTTTCTTTTTTTATTTTTTTTTAAATTTTTTCAATGGCAGCAAAATAGATCTCTAAGATATGTTACGGTATTTACTGTTATACATTAATTCACCAGAGGTGCTCTGGGCTTTTATTCATGACTAAAAATGGATTGGATTAAATTTGGTACATAAATTGAAGGCACGGTATAGGAAGGTACACAAGGGATGGCAAGTTTAGTACCTTTCAAAGGTGAACCATTTTGTTCAGTTTATTAGTTGAGGAAGAACAAGATAAGTTAGGAAAATGAGTCTAATAAATCAGGAGTGAATTTTAGTGTCCATCATAAATAAACAAGAGCGAGCTAGGTTTGGGGTTTTTAGATTTTTCTTTCTGCATTTTCGATCCCCATTTAATCAATTCATAAATCAATTAATTACTGTCAGGAGAGCTGAGGACAGCAGGAAATTGGGTTCAAATTAAAAAGAAAAGGAGGCAATTTGTTTTAAGATTGAAAGTTGGATGTTCAATCGAAGTTTAATCAGAAGTGACCCATTATTTGAGAAGTAGAACGCCAATGTCTTTCTAATTTCACAGAATGTTTCGTTAAATGAGTGTTGAAAAGATCAGGTTAACTGATATTTCCAAAAGGAAGATGAGACAAAAGGGATTTTTGGAAGTGAGCTTCCAATATATGTTATGTATTTCCTCGTCATTTCTTTTCTGAAGAGATTGTAGTGAAACCTAAAGCATTATACTGGGAATTCAAGGATTATTGGCACTGTCCTTTCTACAGGTTGTACAGATTGTGTTATAAAAACATAGCTTAATATCAGAAAAGCAAACATTCTTAATCCATTTGGGTAGCTGTGGAACAATTTAAAATGACAACAAACAGTGAAGAGAAAATTTGTAATTGAATGAATCGAAGTTGGACTGCCTAAATTATAGGGCATCTCACAGTGGTCTGACCTTGAGAAAGTCTTTCCATAAATTGATATCATCATGAGACCTTTCAGCTCCATAATATGTAGAAAATTGTGGACATTGCACAAAGTGAGTGCTGATTATGAGCTTGCTGCTGCATTGAAGGCAAAATGAAGGAGCTGTTAGAAGTCTGCCTCACCCCTGTTCATGCTGTGAACTCCTTGCTTGCCATGAGCAGCAGGATCTCTGTGCAGTGAGGTTCTGGCCTGACTTCCCGGAAGTGAGCTCAGATGATAATACGGAATCTTTGCCTAAATCTAACATGGTACTGGTGCCTGACTAAAGTGAAGAGAGATTAATTTTGTTTAGGAATTGAGTGTGGGAGAGTGAGGATGGCAACCGTAGCTATAATTCCTGCTTAAAAAACATTAAAAAAATAATGTAGTTGGCTTTAATGTTCTTTGGATTATCATGTCTTTTTTTCCTAGTGTACATTTACTAGAAATTTGCTTAGGAAAGGGCTATTAAAAATAAAAACTAACACAGGCTATTGTGAGCTCACTGGAAGAATAAATTAGGAGGCTGATTCAATTTCTCACTGTAGGATAGTGTTGTTCTTGCTGTTAAATGCTGAGAGATACTCTTGAAACACCATCTAGAGTCATATCTCTGCCATGTGCTCCCTGGGATAAAGAGTGGGCTTCTGTTATTAGGAAAGTTCTTGCAGCTTTCTTTGGTTAGCATAGTGCTTGAAAGACTATAAAAGGTAAGAGAACCAAAGTATCTTTGCCTCTTTTGTAGTTCTTTATGGAGCCGCCTTTTCTTTCAGAACAAAACAACTGTTTTAAACATTTCCCTTCAGAAGGGTAGAGCAAGATATTTCAGATGCCTGCAAGGTATTTCAGCTAGTAATTTCGGACTAACTGTTTGCAAGTATTATCTATGTATATACACGTAAAAAAAAAAAAAATCTTACACATAAGCAATAAATGTTATTTATGAATATGTATAAATATATAAATTGTAGTCATCTGCTCTGTTTTATGTATACTCCATAGCAAAGTCTTTGTTTCCTGAACAGAAAGCTGAAGTGGAAAAATACTCAAGCCTGCTTAAAGCAGAGATTGTGTATGACTCCTTTTTAAGATCTTAGTAAGCAGAGTCTTGACTCCATCATGATCAAAGAGACTTGCCACTTGTGTTGCCAACACGTGTTTTGAGTTGTTTACTCACTGTTACTTGCTTATGTCATGTTCCTTTAAAAGTCAGTATACTTAAAAGGAGGCAGTAGAAAAGACTACCTGTTGCCCTTGCCCAGCTGCTGTGGTCTCGACTAGGTTGGAAGCCTTTGGTAGGAGGGTTAATTGCTCAGTGGCTTCCAGAGAAAATATATCTGGGAGAGGTTTTCCAAAAATAGATGTGGTCTCACTCCTTGCATGAAGGCATGAGTAACTGGGCCAGTGTGAAAGGGAAACAGAAATAAAAATCAAAAAGACCTCCAAACCTTTCACTACAGAAGGGATGAGAAAACCAGAGAGCATATTCATAGCCTGACCCACAAGAGAGATGGGGAAAAAGAAATTCTTTTTTCGGGATCCAAGCAGGGGCTTTGCTGAATTTGTCACATAGTGGATAGTCACTGGAAGATCGCTGGGCTGAGGAAAAAAACTAAAAATAACAACACCCTGTGTGGGGAAATTTACATGTCCTGGATTCTGTTCTCATTCTGTTCCTAGTTTTGAAGAAAACTGAAGTTAGCCTTTCCAGGTGTTTGCATTCAGGAAGATAACAGGGCTGATCTGCATCAGAGCTCTAGCTTGCTTGGGGTTCAGTCACACCACTCACCTGTGTAATGCAAACACTTACATGTTAATATTTCCTTCCACTTAAGTTGTGGGGAGAAGGAGAAAAAAAAAAAAAAAAAAAAAAAAAAAAAAAAAACCTAAACCTGCTCTGTGAACAAAAAATGATGAAATTAATCAAATATGCTGTTCAAGGGTTCCAGTAGGTTTCAGAATATGAAAGATGAAAACACAGGCCTGTGAACTGAATGAATAATAAAAGAGTCACTTTCTCATTAGCAGTGAGGGAGAAACTTTACATGATGCTTTAAATTCTTCTGGATATTCACTGTAAGAGCTTGGCTACTTCTTCAAGGAACCAAATTTTATCTAGATGTTGGCAGTGTTTTTATTGATCAGTCTCTATTAAAGTCAGTGTCAAAGTCAATTGATATATGTCTGTCTTCCTTTCTGCTCAGGCAGTATAGTAGTCTGGAAAACTGGTAGGTTGGGGAAAAATCTATTGGTATCAGAAAAGCACTTTATATCTGATGACTTTTTTTTCCTTTCTAAGGAAAGGAAAAGGGCAAAGTATTAAAACCAAATTCAGTCAAATATCAAAACGGGCTTTTCTCCAGATTACTACTAACATAGCTAGTTCTGGTAAGTTTTCCTCTTTCTGTTATAATACATTGTATCTAAGTAATTAATTTTAGAAATTTCCAGAAGTTAATTGTTTTTCTTCCATTGTTATGTGGCTTGTGTGTGGGAAAGGTTTGAAGCCGATTGTATCAGTGACTGGTGTTCGGCATCAGTTGCAATATGATAGCAGCTTGTTTCTGTAATCCTGCTTGGGAGTGGGAGAGCTTTCATAGCTGGCTGTTGGTGGATGCTGATCAGAGATGTCGTGTCACCAAAGAGGAACATGGGAAGTTTCTATTTTGTTTCTCTCCAGGAATTACAGTTTTCATGTGCCTCCAATTTCTGCTACCATTTTATGTACTTTTGTAAAGCTCATATGAACGTGTATTTTCTTAAGCTGTTTGTAATACAGAATAAAAGGAGGGTAGATTTCGTATGTGTGATTTGGAAATTGAATAGTTATTTGATTACATCAATGGTACCACTCCAATTAAGGTTGGCCCTAAATACTTGAACAAAATTATCAAGAAGACTGCACAGAGAAGCATACGTGGGTGCTTAGAGGAATAGTCTTATTTTCAAAACTGGTAAGCGTGAATAAAATACTTTTCAGTAGAGAGAGCTGGTGATCACTTTGAAGTCACTTTCACATTCTTTCTATTCTTTTTATTGGTGATGTTATTATATAGATAATAATTATTTTTGTATTGGTTATCCTTCCCCATTCATAAAACATCAAAGGAAGAAATGCACTTAATATAATGAATAAAAGATGAGCGTGATTAATATCTGTGGTAGGAAAACAAGAATAGCCATCAGAGCTACTGATAACCTTCAGGAGCTGCTGTGAATTTCACCCATGTGCTTCTCTGATTCATGGTGCACTGGAATCCTGAGGATTCCTTTCTTTGGGAAACCAGGTAAGCAGAGAATATTGGTGTGTAGGGAGCGAGAGCACTGAATGTGTTTGTAAATGGGTAAAATTCACAATTAAAGGGAAAATTCTTGCCTGCCTAGTGCATTGTTTCTAAAAGTATCAGCCATGGTTTCTAAAAGGTTTACAGCATGGTATCGACCATCAAATGATTCCGTCTTACAAAGACAGATACAAATGCTTGAGTTCATTCTATCTAATATTAGGTGCTTCATGAAAGCACCTAAATTAAGAGAATGTGTATGAATGTATACTTTCAGTGTTTGTATCTCAGCTATTGAATGTGGTACAAATTTAGAACTACTAGAATCCTAACCTGTGCTCTTCAGGTATGTGCCTAGAATAAGGTGGATAACGCATGCTAAGCAGCGTTTCCCTGTCATGCGTGCATCTGATCCATCAAGTTCAGATTCCAAAGAAATAACATTTGTCTAGATAGAGCAACAGTCTGATCTTGTGCAGCAAATCTAATTCAGTAATCATTCCCTTCACTGACTCTCAGTAAGGTACTCAAGAAAGAATATAAATAATGTAACTGTTTTTACATTATTGATTGCAATTATGTGAATGATGATGAACAGCATTAGCACCACTGTAGCAGAATGACAATCTGCCTCAACATCCCCCCAGTCAAATGACATGTCTCTGTAAACTAGTGCACAAACTTAAAACAAAGATTAATAGGTGGAATGAATTAATCTTGAAGTATGCATTTTATCTTTATAATAAATGACTTTGCGCATCTTCTCCCTGAAATCTTAAAAAAAAAAAAAAAAAAAAAAAAAGTTTTCTGAGGGGAAGAATGACTTCATTTATTATTCTGATGTTTCTGTGACAAGTTATACAACAAAGATGCGTGACTGAGCACAAGAATTTGTATGAGTGAGGGCTAATTATACCTTGTATTTATTTATTTATTAAGAAAGTGGTGTAAGCTTACAACCAGAAATAATTCTCTGGAAATGCATGGAAATCCTGATATAATATTCATCATGCAGGCATTAATCTGTAGTAAAAATTAAGAAGCAAAATTGCCAGCAGCGTAACTATCTTTCTTGAGGTCTACCTTTCACTGAGCTATCTATGAGACACGTCACACTATTCAGAGAGGCTTAAGTTAGCTGTAATGTAGTAGTTCAGGAGGTGGACTGAGCATCTGTAGGGAACTAAGCCTAAATGGAATTGTTTTGAGTAGAGCATATTGGCATATCACATCCCTGATATGATTATAGTGTATGTATGTCCCATGCTAGTTTGGATAGGCAACTACCGGTGCTGTGCCACTGTAGTGCCCAAAACTGGCTCTTGGATCCATGTGATGTGATGCTCTGGGTGATACAAACACAATTCTGATGCAGTGGGCATGGATCGGATACCACCACTTTATCCCCCAGGGGTGTGTGAGTAAGATCCTTTATATTGCTCATCTTGAAGAGTGGGGTAGACTTTTTCTCTACTTCCTTTTAACTTCTTATGTTTGAATTGGAGCAAACAGCAATTTTTATTATCATTATTATTTATTTATTTTTGCTAAAGTACAATTTTTCTTCAGCCTTTGTATGGCTTGGAACTCAGCATAAGAAAGAGCAAAGCTCAGTCACATAAAGAGAGGTTGTACAAGCCAGAACAAAGCATCTAAATTGTTTGTCTCTCTCATTTGCTCACTTCCTAGTGTTTAAAACAATAAGTCCTACAGAGTGTTTTTGGCAAGTGGAAAGGTAGTGGAGTGCAAACCTTACAAATCAATTCTGTTAAGCTCAGATCAGTTTTAATACTTTTTTACGAGAAATTTATTCAGCTACTGTTCAGCATGAAGCATCTGAATGCAAGTAACTCTCTGGCTGTTGAAGAATAAGTTGAACATCGTTACAAGGTTTAACACTCCCTAAAAAAAAGGCTTCACTTCTTGTGTATACAAACTGAGGGAAGGGGGGAGAGTTTGAGTATAAAGATAGAACGTATTGAAGATCAGTGTATATCAGGAAGAGAAAACTGAAGAAATGTTAGTCTAGTAGGTACAGGAAGCTGGTAATTGAGAAGGATGTGATTCCAAAACATTGTCAGTATTGCCTAACAGTCCAAGATATTCTAGCTAAATACAGTAATATTATATTCAGTTGCTTGGGAAATTGAAATGCAGAATAAGATTCATGACAGATTTAGGCCTTCTAAAAGGAGATACAAAATATTATGATGTTGAACTTGGTTGCCTAGAGATAACCAGAGCCTGGCACAGGGCTTGAGAAGTTTTGTTACTCTTCAGGACACAGGTAAGTGAAGCAGGGTTGCCGTGGATTTGTCTCTGATTATTTGTGTGTCAGAGTACATTTTGAAGAGTATATTTTTAAAAGAACTGCTCATAACTAATAATTGTAAAGATTGGTATGATACTCATGCACTTTCACATCCTTCTGCTGATCTCTGAAATAACTTTGGATATAGTTTCTGTGGTCTTGTATTGAACTCGTTGCGGTTGGTGAGCAGGAAGTGTACTCAAAGTATGCTTACCAAATGGGTGAAGCATCTGAGTCCATCAAGCTGGACCTCTGCATTTATCTTTATACCCACAGGGGATTAGATGGGCACTAGAGTCCTAGCTGTTCCAAGAGGGCCAGCTCTGACTATACCTAGAGGGCCAAACTACAAGCACTTAACAAAACTAAGGATAATTTTAGGGTGTATGCCTATTTAGAGAAATTTAGAGGGATTTAGAGAAAGATTTTTCATTTTAGTTTTGTTTCTGGATTATTATACTGGGTTCACAAACATAGGCTCAAAATAATTCCCAGTTTCAGGCATCTGTGTACATTTGAGACTTGGGGTTTATTTTCGTTTCTTTTTGCTTTTTTTTCAGTCCACACCTGGATATCCGTTTATTGTTTTCTTGTGACAGCAAGTATGCAACCTGCTTACTTGCTTCCCTGCAGTATAAGACACAAACATTTTGTACAAATATTATAAAAGAGTGGTAAACCTAGAGGGTATAATTCTAGGGAACTGACCAAACCCCATCTTATGTATATGGTCTTACTTTATAAAGAAGCAGCATGTTTACAGAAGATAAAAGAATGTTCTTTGAGTATTGTGTTTACATTTATTCTGAAGAATTAATTATAACTCATTTATTGAATGTTGTAATGCTGGCACAAATTTTTTTCTCCCTGTAGACAAAATTCTTTGCTGGGTTGGGAAACATAATTACAAAGACTATTGCCATTCCAGAAATAGTCATAAAACTTGCGTGGGGTTGTCTCTTCCAAGGACTTGGAATCAGTTAATTAGATCAGTAAAATAAAAGCTATTAATCCACAAAACTTAAGAACAATTGGAAGAGTTTTGAATCTCTGAACAAAACCCAGTAAGTATTTGAATGAAGAAATTGATGTAGGATCCTAAAAGGGTGCTTCTTTCTTTCTCACAGAATTCTAGCTTTCTGTCCGAAGCTCTTTTTCCTGTACATACAACAAAAACTGAAGAGCTGGATCCCTCGTTCAAACTGCATGAGACCATTGCAAAGGTAAATAAATAGAGAGATCTCATTTCTATATATTGTCTTTCACATGGACAAATTTCAATTTGTGAAAAATACAGACAATTTTGGAAGGTGACCTATTTTTCTTCCTGTTAATACTTGTTTTGTACTAAAGTATTGGAGGATTTTTCACTGTGATTCACCTTTTGAATTTTCTCTACTGTAATATTTGGTCAACCAGCATGATCAAAAGAGCTTTTATGTGTATATCCTTCATTTTATGTATTCAGATGTATTTCTCATGGTTCACATTAAACTCGTTATCGGCATGAATGCAGGGCATTGAGCCTCACTAGATGGCAGCAAGTTTGTTGCTGTCATTTTTGACAGCAAAGAGGGCTCCGAGGACACCACCTGCATGGACAATTTTCTGAACTATCAGTGTGCTCACGTGGGAGGAAGGGGTTGACATCCTATGAGTCTAGATATTGGACCACAGAGGGGGAATGCTCCCAAAGTTAATGTGTTCTGACTCCTCTCTCATTGCTCCAGTTTAGTTCTCCCTTCATGTTATTTATTCACACAAGTAAAATTACTCCCTGATTTAAAGTGCTCTTTCTTCACTGTGTCCTCTCATCAAGCCCTGGTTCTACAAAGATACATGATTGCAAATGAGTCCTCCTTCGTGGATTCATACACATGCACTCAGACTTCTTATAAACTAAAACTATGTAGACCTCACTAACTGATTTCTTTGTTCATTTGGAGCAATCTCTTTTGGAAGAGCAGCTGCTATTAAAAAGCTTCTTTTGGCAACAGCAAAAATTAATTTTCCAAGATCAGCAATGTGCAGATTTAGCATATAGGTGCATCAGCAGCTTTGGCAAAACAGCTACTGTTCCAGTATTTTTTCAGTTGGTTTGGTTTATAGTTTTTTTTTCTTTAGTTAGTTAGTTTTCTAAAAAAATAAAAATAAAAGTGCATATTCCTACACGTGTTTTTTGAAGCTTGGCCAGTTAAGGAACAATCACAAGAGAAAAGTCGTCTTTGAAGCTTTTTACTAGAACTTATGTTTAACCAGTCCTTAATGCCAAAGTGACTGAAAAGATTCACCAATTTAATTTTTTTATTTTTTTCCAAAGACTAAGGGCAGTATGTATTTGATTAATTGCTGTATAATTGATTTTGTGACTTACTGGGCCACATGTAATTTGAATAATCTGTATTTAACTATTTGCTTTAGAATTTTGACTAACACAGAAAAATGCTTACTAGATAGTATGACTTGAAGCATTTTGAAACTGTTTAAATTATTAGAAATGATTACAAATAATTTTGAGTAGGTTCACTGAGCATTACAATTGTCTTTGTTAGAACTTGGTGAAGATTGCAGGAGGATACATTTATTTCCATTATGCTTTTCAGACTGTAGCCCAGGATGTTTTTATATAGATAAATAATATGTGCGGCAATTGGGTGAGATCCTCAGCTAGCGATTTTTGTCATCTTTAGCTTAGCCTAATTGATCTACTTCAGTAGTTTTCTGAGTAGATAGATCAGGAAGTTTTCTAAATTTATTGTTTACTCTTTTTTACTGATAGATAATGTAGGCACTTCAACTTTATTAACGCTTGGAGGAGATTGATGAATGTATCAGGTAAAATGAATGAGAGGTCTTCATCTATGAAAGAGATAGATCTATAATCTGATTGCTTAAAAGATCTAATTTGCAAGAACACTTGTCATCAATTTATCTTTGACTTCGGCACTTTAAAGGTGGATTTAAGGCAGATTGCTGCAAGGCCCAGTCACTGCATTTCAAAATTTAGTGATATCTTAAGTGGAATTTACAGACCTTGTAATTTGAAGTGGGTTTATAATACATATATCAAGTATTATAATGGAGAAATCTTTGTGTGTGTGGCAGAGAATGAATTTTTCTATCAGACCAGAAGAATTCAGGTGAAACTCCATTGTTATTAAACACATAAAACTCATAAAAGTGCTATTGTTCAATAAGTTTTGTCAGTGTTACTCAGCAGCCTACATCAGTGTTTCATGATAACTAGTCAACTGGAGGTATTAACAATAAGTTTGAAAATACTTTTGTGTTTCGAATTATGCTCGCTGAAGTAGCCTAATAAAACTCCAGGATTACGCAGTTCTAAAAGCTTTAATGGCAGTCCCCCAACAGGGAGTGCCACTGGAGCCACTTACCTAATAACAGCCTTGGAATAGTAATAACCTTTTATTGATTTTTACTTTGGCAGGCACCAAAGTGTTGAAAGGTATGCCAGAAGTGACATAATTGGTTTTATAATGAGTTATGGGTGCTGACAGATGACTCTTGAGAAAATTATTAGTGATTCTGATTATTCCACACTTTGATTATGGAGCTGCATGAAGTAGAACCAACTATCATAATGCAATTAACTTTTAAAAGTTACATAAAACAGCAATAGTAGAGGAAATACCTTTTTTTCTTTTTCTGTGTAACATACTGTAGTATTTCATTATTTTTTTTTAATAAGCACTTTCAAGGATATGACAGGCAGATTCCTTTCTTGAAGCAAATAGAATAAAAAGCACTGGACTGCAGGATGGTTAAATGATAAATGAAATCCACATTTTAACCACAGACAAGGTACAGCACAGAAATTTTGATATGAGGAATTCTCTAACAGAATTGTACTGTTCTTTTCTTTTGAAGCATGAGGGATATATATTCCCATTTACCCATTGTGTATGGTTATTAATTCTCTAATACAAGTGAAGGGGATACCCATTCCTATTGCAAATGCAGTGATATCCATATCTTTGGTAGTTCTTTTCTGTATCATCTGCCTAAAGTCAAATTCCGTGGCTTGATGCATGCTAGCTTTGATAAATATTTGGGTAGGGGATTCCACTTCATCTTCATGCATGGTGCTTGAGAATGAGCTCTTTTTTTGCATGCTTCTGATTGAAAAAGTTAAAATTAACTATATGTGTATGTATATATAACCTATATATAATATTCCAATTAATTATTGAAATATTAGATAATACAACATATCCAAATTAACATGCAAGAGTCAAAAACCTTACTATTCCAAAGTCTAATAGTGCATATGTTGAATCAGTGGAATAATAGCGTGATGAACAGTAAAAATGCTGTATCTTGCCAGAGTTTAAAACCCAAACAAAATATCATTGTAGTCAACCAACTTGAAATTTCTTTACATTTCACTGAAGCACCTATTGTTTTTTTGGCAGGGATTGCAATCTCTGTAACATAAAGTGGAAACAGTTTCACAAACCACATACAGCATGTTGCAGAGTTTTACCGGAAACATTTCTCTCAGCACATTATTACTGGCGTAGCTGCTTCAGCAGAGAACATTCACATTCGTGTCTTGTTCCCACTACAACACACCATTTTTAGTATCTGACTGTTCTTTGAAAAAGCTGTGTGGGATTGTGCTTATGCATCCCAGTGGCATCTGTTTCAAGGCAGCTGTGCATCTGGATTTCCATTGATGTGTCTTTCTTTCTTGTATAAAAAACTTCTGTGGTGTAGGACTAGAGGATTTCGCAGAATGGTTCATGATTTCTAGACAGCAGAGACAATGTATTACTACAATCAGAGTTACAACACATATATCAAAGTGTTGCTATGGTGCATGCAGAATGAATCTGAAATATTCACAAAGTCTGATGCATGCAAGTATATTGCATATCCAAACCTAGACCAGTAAACCCTTTATCCTTGGAAAGCATAGGCATAGATATGGCAGCCTGCCCTTGTATCACCGAGTGGTGTGTTAACTGGAAATTTTTGTTGTATGCTATAAGTTGCCTCATGAAAATGTGACACTTTGAAGTGTCGATCTCTACGGGTAAGTTCTCCAGTTAACTTTCTTTAGTGATATGTTTCTTTTGATGTCATTTTTAAAATTCCTGTTTCATTTGGGTGTTCAAGACTTTCACATCGGTTATCATTCTCTTTATCATCATACTTCTGAAGACATTGCACAGACCACCAGAACTATCTTGTCTTTTTATAGACAAATTATATTACAATTTCATACTTGCAAAACAAATTGCAAAAGCCTCCAGCCAGCAAACCGGAATGCTGACCAGGGTAGGTGACAGAGATGGTGAATGAAGTTAATACGCAAGAGGCACAGTTTGGGGTGTATGAAGTGAGAACCAAGCTGGAGTACCAGATTAATATTCATATTTAAGAAAATCTGCTGTTGATAGCAATTTTTTAGATGTAGAATTTGACCTTTCTTTGAAGACATCAAAATAGTCTGCAGTGTCATTTTGATGCTCTGCTACACATAAAAACATTGGTGTTTTTTTTACCTGAGAAATTGCAAGATGACTTGGTTCATATCTTGATTTTTCCATTAGTCCTCCCACAGCTGACAGTAATTTGTAGTATTGCAGCAGATCCCATCTGCCATAAGGTGATACAATAATAAGAGGCAAATTTTGTTAGCAAAATTTGATAACATAGGTGAAGCATAATTCTCCAATTGCCAGATAGTCTCCCCATAATTTACATTACTTGCTTTGCTTTTTCAATCAGCCTCTCATATTCTGCTCCTGAGCATCTTAATGGTGTTTGAGACGTGCAAAGTAGAACTGTTGTCTGTGGTGACAGTCTTAGTGCATTCACACAAAACCAAACTTGTCTGAATTTTTCGGCAAAGAAGCACAGTGATATTTCACAGAAATGGTTTGATTTAGCACATATTCTCTTAAGCACACAAGTGAGAATTTTCATTTTACCTTTAGCCTTCTTGCATGAAAGAACATATAATCCAGTTCAAGCAGAGGGTAAATACAAACCTACTGAAAAATCCCTTCTGACAGTATGTATTTTATTCCATAGCTATTGTGAGCAGGAAAAAAAAAAAAAAAAGAGAGAGAGAGAGAGAAAATCTAGTGATACAAACTATAGCTGTAACTTTGTGGATGCTGTATGAATTGTGGTGAACAGGGATGTAACAGTATACAAAGAAAAAAATTACTTGGATTTTTTCAACATTAGATGTGAAAGAGGTGGCTTTGCTGCTACAAACATGAGGTGTTCTGACAGACAGTCATACTGTGTTTGGCCAAACAGCATATTCTCTATGAGCTAGTGCGTAGCTAGTGTAGATACGTTTGGAATTTTTCAGTAGTTCATTTGTGCTAAAAGCAAATAGCCTCAAGGACTCTTGTACTTTATACTTGAACATTGATGGATAAAAACTAAGTAATAAAAATGAGTTGAAATCTCAGAGTCCCTGATAAGGATTTGATGAACTAGCTCCACTGGCCAACACAACTCCACTTTGTTCGGTCAGGTATTAAAAAGCAATGGCACCTCCCAGAATTTTCCACATCTTTTCCTCTAATGTCTCCTTCAAAATGGAGAAAGCATTACAGGACAGAACTAGTTCAATGTCTTCCTGTACCATTTATTTGTGAAGTTAAGGGAAAATATCATGACTCTTTCTGGGCTGCTTTTGAGTGGCTGGAGTTTAATATGCTTTTAGCTCACAGAACTCTGACAACTAGGAAAATACCAAAATAACCAGGCAACTGTGGCTCCAATAACCAAGAGAAACTGAATGAACAAGAAAGCACAGCCATTGTTAGTACCATGCTTTATGTAGATACTATTCCCATGGATTCTCTGTGTGCAGTCCTACCTGTTCCTGGACTTTTCTTTGAGACCTAAATTTTACTCAGTTGCTTTCATTTGCTTCATTTGTGGGCTGTCAGTAGAAAAGGCAAAAATCATAGCATTATTTTTCAAGGTAGCATTGCAATTTAAGTGACATAAGCAGTTACATGTTGCCTTCATTTGATTCAGTCACAACACAGGATAAACATATAGCATATCAACATACATAATATATCATAAAATCTGATAATGGAAACCCAAGATTGGTTTTGTTAGTAAAATGTGTGGAAGACTTTTTCCTCCAAATTACAGCAGTCTGGCTAAATGAAAGATATGGTAGGAGTGAGAGGAAGCATTTTTTAATCCCCATTTTATATAACAGTAAAAAAGATACCACTAACAATGGTACTTAAAGTAACTGAGCAACTACTTCATCTCCTCACCTGAATTAATCAGAAATCCACAGAATCAAGTGATCTGTCTAGGACTATAGACAAAGGCTGGGGCATAGCCCAGTGCTGGGGCTAAACTTCTGAGGTTGGTATTTAGTATCTGTGTTTATTTGCTGTAATTTCAGCTACTGGCAATGACCAATTGGGCAGTTCTGTACTGTATACACAAGCCTTGGGAATGCCTGTGTTAGTGGGACTTTGCTGACTTGGAAGAAGTCACACTGCCTACGGCAATGCCTTCATTTACAATGCCTTTTTTTGCTAATGTAATCCAATTGCATCCCTAGGTGGTTACTGAGTGCTGCACTGGTGACAGATGCTCGGCATAGACATTTATGACAGGTGTCTTTTTCTTTTTTTTTAAGGTGGTTGATAATCATGAACATACTGAGAAGCCACTTTGTAATTATTGCATGTCTAATGATTGTTTTCCATTTTGTCCAATAGTGGCTTTGTGCTGTGTGATGGGAGAATTTATTTTCCATCAATTGCTTTTACTTCAAAAACTTAAACTCATTATGAGAGATATCAAATAATGGGACATGTGCATGCATTTTGTACGGAATGTCAACACATATTTATATTCAACAACTGAAATCCAACAACTGAAAATCTGACGCTTGCTACTCTAATAGGTAGGAACATGCCTCAGGTTATTTGAATTTTCTCCTATGATTCCCACTGTCCTAGTATAATTGTATTAAACCATTCTTCAGTAACACTTCTACCATAGCATCTGCTACTAGTTAATACTTCAACTGCCAAGGATTCAATCTTTATGCTAGGCATACATATACTGAACTTGGTGGCTATGCAAGGAAGATACAACTTTTCTGTTTTATTAACAAACTGTTGTCTTGTTTCTTTGCTCTTCCTTGCCAAAAATAAAACAATCAGCACTTATGTGTAATGCAACATATAAATACATTTAATTAACTGCAGTTTATGTTATGAACCTGTATAGAACTCGACTGTCTTCTGAGGGAAATTATGATTGCATCTGACAAAAAAGTCAAATCAGACAATCCGTTCCCCAGAGTGTGCCTCTTAAAACATTGTTTCTTCTAATGCTATGTAGTAATAACTCTTTTTTTAATTTAACATAATCCAATTTGCATATGAGTGGATATGAGGTAACGTCAGAAAACTTAAAATCTGCTTAAGTGCTTTTTAAAAAGAGATGCAAATTAGCTGCTTATATACTGTGTATGAATTATTTGTTTTTGCAAACAAAATGTTTTTGTGGAACTTTTGTGGAAGTTGTGAGACAAAGCTAGTAAATACTTAAAAAATATATGCTGAGTCAAGAAAGAACATAAGCTAAAGGTATTACAAAATCCCAAGAAGAACATCTTGTTTATTGATCTGTTTTTATTAGGAGCGTGGTCAATAACAATAAAAGGTACTGCCAGTTTGCTGACACACTAGCATTTGTGAAGTTAAGATTAGACCAATTAACATTAGACTAAATAGGTGACTAGCAGTAAGCCACAATTATAAAATAAGTACAAGTATCCTTCAAAGAATTGTGGACTGAAAGATCCTATATCAAAAACAGAGGAAAATACTAAACTAACCATTTTGGTTATTTCATATCTTCTTATTTCAGTAGGTACCAGGGAAGAGATCATCGGAATACGCCACAGAGTTTTGTTTTATGATGTGTTCAGCACTTTTGAGAGGAGTTACATTCTGCTAAGCAGTGACAATGAGCAGAGAGTTCTGTCAGTTCCCCCTCTTTCACCTCTGTGAGCCTGAAGGCAGATCTTGGTCGATTTGAGCTGTAACAGCTATTAGTTCTCTGTTCACAAGAAGTGATAATTGCATTGAAAGAGTGTTGTCTAAGCACTTAGTTCAGAAAAGCAAAACCCACTTTCTTGAGTGCATTCCTACTGAAGAAAGGTCACTAATGACTGGATGGGACTTTCTGGCTGTCAGTCATATTGTAGATAAGAATATTCCCACAATGAGAAAGGGCATAGGTAAATAAGCTTGGTCTTCTACTGGTAAATTTGGCCTCTGGGACTTAAGTTCAACTATGATCCTTTCCATTCCTATTCTGATTCCAGAAGAGTGGACTCAAGCCCATGGGTATGAAAGCTAGGCAGCCAACAGGACCGATCACCGCATCTGCCAGCAGTTCATTGGGCCAGGGGCTGGGTAGGATTTATAGCAATCTAACCATAAAAGCAAAGCGATATAAAATATGCACTTTTCATTCAATAAGTTTATTCCATATTCTAGAAGACAAAAGTTACATATCTGTTCTCCTTTTCATGAAATATTTCTGCAGTCTTTACAGTGAACATAAATATACTTTTTCTTTTTAGAATATTTACCTTAGAACCAGTTTATAAGCTTCCATAGACAGTGGTGACATTTCTTGATAGAAATACAATTAAAGAACTTTATTGTAATGTTTGTTGAATCTAATCTAATGCTGACTTGATGTCAGCAGATGGATTTCTGTCTCCAAATACACTCTTTATTTCCTCAGAAAACTTTCCAAATATTGTTTAATGTTTATGACACCTCATACAGTAATGTTCAGAAATTATTAAATATTTTAGTTTTAAAAATAGAAATTCATTGATTCATTACCTGTTGCTTGTTAAAATTACTGCTGAAGGAGTAACTAAAGAAATTCCAGATTTCTCCATATTAAGAACAGGACTTGGGCTACAGAGAACTATTGGAATATGCAGGAGTGGTTTTCTTTGAGCCAGTTTTTGAAATTCAGTCAGTCCCATTGATTGACTGGCAGTGCATCTTGACACTGCTTTCCTAAAATGTTTTCCAAAAGCAAATTATGTTTTCCTCCAATGGAAATGATATTTCTATTTAATAATCAGAAATAATATTCTGGCTATTAACTATTTTTTAAAATATTTTTATACCTTCTTGTAAAACTAATGGCCAGGAGATTCATACATTGAGGCCTAATTCCAACCATGCAGATACAATATAGGTTTTCAAATATACCACATCTCTATTATCCATCAAAATGGATTTAAATCAACATTTAAATTAATGTTATGAAGTACAACATTTGGATCTAACAATAATTTTTATAAGGATTTTAGTAACCAATGAATGAAAAGCTACAATTCAGAAGAAATGATAGAAAATGTTCTAGAGTAATGCAGTAGTATAATCTAGTGTGCTGCACTGTTTCCCTCACTTAAAATTATGTAGAAATAGAGTTATATTGTTAACCTTATTTTTAAAAAGTGTGCTTGCTGAATGGTGCTTTCTTTGCAGAATCATTCAGGATGATGTGTTGTTTTCTTATAGCCACTTGAGAATTCTTGAATCTCAGTTCTTTCAGGTGAAAGAATAGTGCATGCAAACTTTAGAATTTACCTTTTTTATTTCTTATGATGTCCTCCTTTCATGCCAGTGGGCTAGGAATGAGCAGGTTCTATTATGAAATGCAATTATTTACCATTTACTATGGTAATGAAACTGACAAATATTTAAGTGAATACCAACACAATTTGTTGGTATGTATTGTGTTCAAGGAGAGTAATTTGCCAAAGATCATAGTTTGTCCAGCCATTTATCTCAAACTTGCCTGGACAGGGAGAATAGCATGGCTGGTCCATCTGAATTCATGAAAGCTCACTGGAATTTTTTAGCATCCAATGTGAAAATGAGCTGTGCATTCAAGGTAAGATGAAAACTGACATGTACTGGGGGGTTGATACAAGTTAGTGTGGTCAGAAATTAATACTTGTTTCAAACATGTAATTAAAGTTAGTATGAAAATGGTTGAATGCAAACTAAATTTTTTAGTGTGAATGTGGAATCTTGTTACGCTAAAGAGCCCTTTCAGATCAACAGTATTTTATCAACAAAACCTTTTTCCATTTGGTGTGAGGCAACCTGACATACTTTGCTCCATGTTAGACAAGTATTCAAAAGTTCTGATATTTAAATAACACAACTATGTTGAAAAAATGGCCAGTGACTATCAGGGAAATAGGCTTCCCTTATTGATTACTAGCCCAATCTTGTTAAAAATACAACCAATAAAAAGATCATTGCTATTGTTCATTTGTTATTCTTTTGTTCTTTTCTTTTGTTCTTTTCATCACAGACATAAAAATATTATTGTTGGTCTTTGATTTGTTTTAACAAGTTTTTAAGTGCTTTTTATTAAAGCACTGAGTTCGCAAAATCTTCCTTGTACTGGCTTATTTGAGCTATGTATACACATGGACACTTCAAAATCCAAATAGTTTTATAGAAGAATAGTCTACTTATTGATATTTTCTATATGTTTTTATCTTTATAAGATATTTTAAGAATAATACAGATATATGTAAATATAAATATATATCCCAAAATGGAAAAGCTAAATTTTTTAGCCCAACATAATTACAGTTGTACGCTATACAAACTGGCAGGCTTTTTATCACAACTTTCTGTAATATCCAAGGCAACAAACAGAAATCAGACTTCAGCTCGATTTACAATATTGTTGCAATACTTTGTGATTCTAAGGATTTTATTTTATTTTATTTTTTTCTCCTCAAAAAAAATGTTTTTAGAACACGAAAGTGAAGATTGTACAAAAATTATTTTTTTTTTTTTCTCTGTGGGTTGTAGATTCCTGTAGATTCCTTCCAAGGAATCTAATTTTAAATAACATTAGTGCATATGTCCAGGTGCCAGACTGTGTTAATCATTTAGATTTCCCTGACTAGTGCTGTCTGTCAGATAAATGAATATGATGTAAACAGATGAGCCCAGCTCTCAATTCCATTATAGTTCTACTCCAGTGTACTTCAATGGAGTTCACTCTGATTTCAACTAATACATGAGCCAATGGTCTACACGAAGAGTGCATATAAAGTAAAATATTGGTCAGATTTTAAGCTGCTCACAAAGCATTTGAGCCTGTAAGTACAGATGCACTCTCAGATTTTCAGGTGCAAAATGAGAGGCAGCAGCTGCAAATACGAATCATTATATTTCAAAACAAAATCTGTAGTTTTGTTCTGCTTTGTGAATATAAGACCTATTTGAAAATTAAATTATAATCCATATTCTGCATCCCATCAGTAACCATCCAGTACTATATCATATTGACATTGCTGTGCTTGAGATTTTAGACCCAGTACTTAAAAGGAAACAGATTACTTTGAAGACAAAAGACTAACACTTCTCTATTTAGGCAACTGACAAACTTCAGCAGAATAATTGCTCTGCTACAGAAGTTCCAGATATCATAAATATATTAAAAAAAAAAAAAAGAAAAAAAAAAGATTTAAGCAGATTTAATCAGGATAAAGAGATGGGAACTTTTTTCTCCTTATTTTTTACTTGCAATATGGAGAACATTCCTTTGTGTCAGCAGCACTTATGGCTCAGCATGCTATGACTTTTGATTGGCAAATGAATTTTTGAATAGAAAGTCTGTATGTAATATACCAAATCATATAAATTAAATTAAAATGTAATTTATGTAAGTATTTAGAGAAAGATGTAACCTTGATAAAACTATTAGTTATACATCTTGTTTTTAAGATGATGTGTTTGCCTTTATGTGGAAGAACAGTACTGCAATTTAAGTTTTCATCTTGATTTTATCCACATTTTTAGAAGATTCTAAGGATTTTATTTTTTGAATTAAATGTTTGCCTCTTCCTGGCTTAGATACATCACTTTTCATTTACTACCCCATCCGTTCCTGTCCCCATCCCTTCCTGTCACCTATAGTCCATCAAATTCTGAGCTGTTCTCAAATTCTTGGCACCTGCTATTGGAATTGGATCTTTCAAAAGACTTGAAACTAATGTAAAATCTAAGATCATCAGAAGTACCCATCAGTTTTGTGCTGCTGATTTTATAGCTTCACAGTTCCCCTAAGCCAATTTGAATACTGTCACAGACTGAGCAAGAACAAGTTCAATCTGACTGAAAAATAATCTTTTTTTGTTGGTGGTGGTGGTTTTGTTCTGGGGATTTGTTTGATTTTCACTTCTCAGAACTGATTTGCCATACAGGATTTAGTGTCCACATACAGATGACAATGAGATGTGCATGCAGAGGGTAATGTAGAAGCAACTATTTCAGCAGAAGCATATTTTTTGATAGACTTTGAATGTTAAACCTAAAGGGTGTTGTAATTGACCCAAGGAAGATAGGTTGTGTACAATATTGCAAGTTGATTCTTATATCTGCCTTCAATACCTGTCAAAAATCTAAAAAAGAAAGGTCATTTCCAGGTTTGTTGTTGATTTTATTTCAGTAGATTTGTAGAAGCATCATGGCTAACCTTGCCAAAAAATAACAAATTGCTACTTTTCAACATACCTAGGGTGCACTGTGGCTGGAGAGTGATTTATTCTGAACTTTGAATGAAGACAAGAGAAACAAATTACATAGCCTCTTATGAAACTCATTATTAAATCTGGACTTCAGGAACTTACTGTGCAAATTATTATTGGAATTTATAAAACCTAATTAAGAGTTAATGCATAAGAGCTGTATTTTAATTCTGATGCTAATGGCTGAGTACCAAAATTCTAATTTATAAATAAATGTATTGCATGTACTGTATAGTGCAATGAAAAAAATGTCTAAATCATAAGGGTGTTTTTTTTAGGATTTATTGGCAAGATTTGCATATATATTATGTTTTTTACAGGATTGTTCTAGGGTTTGTAAATATCCTTAGGACCGGTAAATCCATTTGGACAATACTTACTGAAAATCTAAGGGTTGTATAGTATTTGATTCATAAGGAATTATACATGTTAGTGAGATTCCTAAAAATACTTCCTCATTTTAAAATTCTGGCAGTATTTGTGGTGATTTAATGAAAAGCAAGGCAGATTTGCATCTCCCAGTTTTATTAGGTAGCCATTTTGTTTATTTACCATTAATAAAGTTGTTTCGTAATGCAGCTTTATGTGTTGCTCTGTACCTAAAGAAAAATTAGTTCCTATGCTCCCTGTTTAAGAAAGCTCTGCTTCAGAATTAAATCAAACAACAAATTTGGTCAAGCTTGAATTGTAGAGGTGCTTGCTATTACTCAGACTCTAGTAGTTTGTTGTGCTATTAATTTTTTGCAAACTATTTTGCTTGCCACAAGCTATGGTTAAACAATCAAAGTTTAACTGGCGAAATTTTGTAAATAAATAAATATATATTTTTTAAAACATAAAGCTTATTAGCTCAAAGGTTTATCATTTTGTAAGGAATTGCACTGCCATCTAATCATTTTCTACAGCCAGTTTTTCTTTGATAGATAAAAAGAAGAGATTATATAACCATTTAAAGTTTTTACTTTTTCTATTTCGTGTAGCCAAGCAGAGGATTTTATCCAGAAAGACTATGTTTATGTTTACTTTCTGCTATGCTTTTTCCCTCAGACTGTTTATGAGTCTGGAAACAGAGTGCAGATGAGTGTTAAACCACCTTTATGAAGTCTCATGATTTATAAGCTGTGTACACCAGCAATACGCAGTTGTGTTTAGTAATTGGATCTGAATATGTGCTTGATTCAAACATTAACATTAACCAGCATTTACAAAACAAAAGAGCAAAGCTCTATGTTTAACCTCTATGATTCTTCATGAGAAATACACTTCATATAATACTGAATTCCTAGCTTTTACTTTAAATGGCAGAAAATGAAGTACAGTTAGTTGAGTTCACGATAAGCCACATTGCACGTGGTGTCACTGTGTTCCCTGGAACCACAGTACACGGTGCTTCCTTGAAAAGGCCACGTTCCTCTTTAGTTCTCTCATGTGAGCTGCCTTCTTGAAGAAAGGTCTGTGATCGTAGAGCAGCAGTGATCTCAAATGGTCAATATTAATTTTATTTTTGACATTAAAAAGAAAATCTACAGTCTCAAATATTAACAGTTGCCATTCCTAGCAGCTCTACTGTAATAAAAAAGACAAAGATGATAATGAATAAGAGATTGTAAAATTATATGAGCGTATTAAAAAACAGAATAGTTCAGTTGGAAGGTAGCTACAAAGATCATCTGTCTAGTTCCACAGCCAGACTTCAGAGCTAACCAGAAGTTAAAGCATGTTATTGAAAACAATATCCAAATGCCTCTTGAACACAGGCAGGCATGAGACATCAACCACTTCTCTAGGTAGCCTGTTCCAGTGTTTGACCACCCTCACAGTAAAGATATTTTTTTCAGTCTGAACTTCCCTTGATGCAGCTTTGTGCTGTTCCCACGTGTCCTGTCCTTGGTGACCAGGGAGCAGAGACCAGAGTCTCCCTCTCTGCTTCCCGTCCTCAGGACACTGGTGAGCAGTGAGGTCGCCTCCCAGCCTCCTATTCTCCAGACTGGACAATCTAAGTGTCCTCAGCCTCTCCTCATGCGATATGCCCTTTTACCAGCTTTGTTACCCTCCTCTGGATGCTTTCAAGTATCTTAACAATGTTTTTATATTGTGGAGACCAGAACTGCACACAGCATTTGAGGTGAGGCCACGCCAGTGCTAGATATAGATGGGGAATCGCCTCTTTTGGTTGGCTATGGTGCTGTTCAATGCAACCCAACGCAGCATGCCCTCCTGCCTGACAGGAGACACTGCTGGCTGTCACTGAGAGAGACTGATAACTCTCCAGTTCTCCAAGGTATCTAGATCCCTCTGCAAGGCTATACCCCTCCAGAGAGTAAGCAGTCCCTCCCAGTTTAGTATCATCAGCAAACTTGTTAAGGATGCATTCAATATCAGGCCATGTTCTCCCTGGTCAATTCAAATTTGAATACTATTTGTCTTTTGTGAAACAGTGATCCAAAAGAGAGTACTTCTCAGCTAAGAAAATGGCATATGAAAAGAAACACATCTTGGAATCATTGACTGAACATCTTTATATAGTACAGTTTGATTTCAGACTAACTGCAGGGTGAGGTTGGGCCTTTACATAAATATCATCATGTCTTAAAGTGATGAAGAAAATGGGGCACAGGAAGATTCTGCTTTAACTGACATAAATGATATTCTTCTGAACTTAATGTTGTAGCCATGGCAATCCTTTGGACTGACATATGGCAAATTTTAAGCTTTTTTCCCTTCTTTTTTCTTGAGGAAAGAAAACTGAACTTGTAGCTGACAGGAACCTCACATAAGATATATTTTATCACATTTTTTTTTTAAAAAAAAAAAAACACACCTTGCAATTTGATAGATATTTTTTAAAATGTGGAAGATAGAATGGTGAATATTGAGGATATTAATATAAAAACTTGTCTATCTCCTCACTTTATTCCTTTTCCCATACAAAGTTGTATATGATAATTCTTTCATTCGCATTCACTTTTTCTTGCAGTAGAAAATCTCTGTCCACACTACAATCTCACAGGACATTGGGAAATGCTGATTTGTTACATGGAACTTTTTCTACTTGTTTACTAAGAGTTTATTTTTATCTTTAGATAAAGCGTATTAGAGATTTGTTCAAGTGATTTTTCTGATCCAGCTTGTCTTAGAAACTATATGTTCTAAATGCTTCATTTACATCATTGCATTTGAAATAGACCATTAGCCTAAATGAGTACTTTCTTACTTGCTATTCCAAAGAGCACTGATCTATCAGTCAAACCCACATAGAAATAATGAAATGTGAGAAAATAATTTAAGGAAACTAGATATTAAATAGATGTTCTTAGAAATCATCAATTAGAAACAAGCAAATGAAAAACAGAAGAATTTGCTTCCAATCTTTAAAACATTCTTCACTGGCAAACTTCAAAAATTCTGCTGTTATGTTTAAATGTTTCTTAAAAAAAAAAAAATCTCAAAAATTCCCATTATGCCTTACTCTATTTACATGGCAATGTAATTCATGACTGTTAGATACATCATTAAAAACATCCATATCTTTGAAAGGCTCTTGTTTCACCCATTTTCTGTTGAAAATTAGATCACTCCTGTTTATGTCTGGAGTTTTGAAGGGACGCTACTGCATTTTTCTATACTGCATTACAGGTAAACAAAGTAACTCATGAAACAGTCACAGCAGGAAAGAGAACAAGATCATGATAATATATGTCTTAATTAACTTCCCACCTCTTTATGAACATTAGTACCAGGCCCCATAAAAACGCATACATCCCTGCAGAGTGCATTCTGAATAAGAAAATTCTTGTGATATGCACTACATGAATTACTTGTTAGAGCACCCTCTCAACAAAGCTGCGAAAAAGTTACACAATGGGAAATAATGTGGTAATATCATGGCATCCAGCTTTGCAACATGGGCCACATTTTTGCAGATACTGCTGCATCACATGTGACAGAATCTATACAGTATTTGATTATAGTCCATGTCAGCTTATTTTTTTTCCAAATAACAATTTGGAAGTTGGCAAAAAAAAAAAAAAAAAGAAAGATGAACTTTCAATGAAAGAATTAGCTACTTACATTTAAAATCTAGTTTATATTTTATCTGGCACAGTTTTGAATTAATCTGTTTTCTGGAGAAGGACAAGGCCATTTGATTTTTTTTAATGAAACAGAAGTAAACAAAAATGATGTATTCAGTAAACAAAAGTAAACAAACATTTAGTAAATAAAAGTATTGAGATACTTAGGTACAGATTAATTCCTGAATCTACAGCAAATGCTTTTATTTCATTGTGCTCTTAGAATTATATCATCAGTCTCTCATCGACTAGTTGTCAGAAAAGACAGATCCAGAATATTTTTTTAAAAGCAAAACTGCACATACCTGGAAGATGTAATTTTTCTCCTCTTCATGCCTCCTGCTGGGCTTTACTGTCACTGGTTTCCCACACCTCATTGCAGGAGGTCTGAGGATTCTTTAAAATGGACTCAGCTGATACGCTTCAGGTTTTTAAATACACCACTGGGAGAGACTTGTCTTGTGAGTTGGAGAGGCCTGACTTTTAACTTACTCAGCAGTTGTATACTGACAAGAGAAATTATTTTCTTACTTGCCAGAGAAAACAAGTTCTAACATTGGCAGAAACACCCAAATGCTGACAAGCTTTGGACAGTTGTGTTGTAGTTATGTAACAGAAGACAGTATCTGTGTGGACACATTTTTAAGAGCTGAGCTTTAGTTCCAAAATAAAGCACTATACATCTGTGTCCCACTTAATATCTTAAACGTTCAGTTTGTCCAGAAAAGGTCAAGTTTTAAGTGTTGACAATTTACTTTTCAATGTCCATTTACATGCACAGTAAGTTATTTTTTCCCACTAATTTTAAAAGCAGAAGAGATCAATACTTACAAATATAAGCACAGTTTTTAAAACAGCAAGCCCTTAGAAAGCACTAGTGTGCATAAAGTTGTTTCAGAATATATTCACTAGTAGTGAAGAGATGCTGTTTCTCTCTGTAACCGCCTGTCCCATATCTCTAGGGGAAAGTGAAGCTAAAGACAAAAAAAACCTTCTCCTCAGCACTTGAACACAGTCATTTTGTTGTGTTTTATGTTGACGGAGCTCTATTGTGTGCTGGATTCTATTCTTGAACACAAGTCTAATATCCCCAAATGGCCAGAGGTAAAACACTGGACTTAAATGAGTCTGTATGTAGAATGTAAGCTGTTTTAATACATTTCTAAAGCGGAAAGGTATGTGATGCTTTCTATATATTGACAGGCATTATACATGCCTTTTTTTTTCTTTTTTTTTTTTTTTTTTTTTAAAGTGCAACTAGTCACCAGTTTTGATTGTGCTGGCTATTTGAAGATACCAGCTATCCCAGATGCGCTATATGCACAGAAACATTGTGAGCACCTATCTGGTAGCTTTGATTACTTTTGCTTATTATTGCATTTTTATGAAGATTACGGTATATTTTGGCCATGAATAAGTTCTGTCTTCATTCTTAGTGATTCTGACAGTCATTGGTCATTGAGGTACTTCAAAATTGGATTAGAAACCAAAGCAAAGAAGTGAGAAACCCAAACAGGGAAGCATGGTTTTGCTCAGTGCATTCAGTTTAATAACATTTTTTGGTTACACTTCAGGCTATGTACTTTTACTTTATTCTACCATTTGAGAGGACCAAAAGAAGCAGAAATTATAACAACAACAACAAAAAATCACCACGTTCTTGCACTAAATTGAGGATTCAGTTGTCCTGATTCTGTGGAGATATTTTGTTCAGTAGCCATTGCTGTTTAGGAATAATTTTGCTACCCATTAAGTACTGTTTGATAAATCCAGTATCCATGCTGGTGGGTAGTCTTTATGTTTTTTTGCTATTCTTTCAGAAGCCTGTCAAGAAACATTTCTTTAAAGGCCCAGAGTGTCTTCCTCCATTTGCTGCAATTTTCACTGTTTCACCGTGTTAAAAACAATCTAATTCTGCTTCTGTTTGGTGTTTGTGCTTTCTGTGTCTCAGTTACTAGTTACTAAATCTGACGTGCAAATTTGAGATAATTATAAGCATATATGAAATGAAAAAAATGTTTCCATTCAGTCCAAAATATACACATGCTTACTATACCACTTAGAAGAGCTGTGCCCTACAATACTGAAATATGTTCCATTGAAACCTTCAAGTTTTGTAGATTTCAGCTTGCATTGGTTCACTGATGTGGATCATAGAAATCGAGCTGCTCTTTTGAGAATATTGTAGGAAGAAGAACAAAATGTATTTTCCTTAAAATACACCTTTTACTTGTCCTGACTTTCTAGTATCTCATTTAAAGCTATTTATATCATTATGCTTTCTATTGTACTTGAAAAAAAAAAAAAAAAAAAAAAGAAAGGATTTTTAGTGAAAGTTCTCAGAACAATAGTACTTTTTAGAAGACAGGGACATAATTGAACAAAGTAACTCTATCACAGTCACAACGTAAGTCTTTCACAGCTCTAAAATCCTAGTCTCTAATACTTGCAGTGATCGTTTCCTGGATACCCAGCCTATACAAACTGGAAAAGCAAGTCACTATTATGTATGAATTAAACTTAAATCCATTTACTCATTATGTGAGACTAGGATGAGTCTCCAGATTCAATTCATGTCTGGGAAATTTGTCAACAAGGAATTTGAGATATTGCAATCTGGTTGTATTTTCTGACTTCCTAATTCGCTTACCTACAGCATCTCATACTGACTAAATCTTTCAGGGCATTGCAAAACCTTTTCAATGAAAGTTCTTAAGTGGGGCTCTTTGGGTGTTCTTGGGAATGCTTTATAAGCATTTGTAATCAAGAATCTGCTAGCAAGCAGTTTCCCTATTCTCATTTGCGTTTTTTTTTCCAACTTTCATATTGTCTAATGTAATCTGTTAAAGGTGTGTAAATGACTTTTAAGCAGGGGATTGAAATATATAATACCTTGCATAATCATGTGATCTTCTCCATTATTATATACATTATTTTTAAGTTATATTCCAGAGACTCACAAACATAAGAGCCATTTGGTCTGTATCTTCACCTTAATTTTTAAATGGCTATTTTAAAGGCGCATACACATAAGGGCCCCCTCCTCCTGGATCTATTATGAGATTGTTTTAATTTCATTTATCTGCCAACAGCATAAAGTATAAGTTTACTTCTGCACTTATTTTTATTTAGGATGTGTCTCACCATAGTCCTTTTCATGTATGTCTACAATTGTTTTAGAGACTCAGCTTTTCATCCATCAGAGGTCTTGTGACCAAAGCAGTAAGCTAAGGATTCATTATACTTCATATAAGAAATTAGTATAGGCCACTAAATCACAGCTTATTGATTTAGAACATCCTAATGTGCCCACGACTACTTGCATGCCACAGAATTCTCTCTCCATCTCTTTTCTTAAAATTACATTAACATGTGAGTCTTAAACAACACCATCAGTCACAAGACTACGTAAATACTTTCATATAAGATGATGTGGGAATTTGGACAGTTTCACTTTTCGTGCCCATCATGTTCTCTTTCATCTTCACGACAGCAATGTAGAAGAAAAAGATAAAGTCATCGGTCAGTTATTCAATGTTGCTTACATGTCTGACTACACATACTAGGGGAGCAGCATCATAAGTCACAGAGCACCTTCTGGTAAAATGGGGTTCATCTGTTACAGAACACGTACTGGTAACTTGTGCTTAATAAAGAAGATCTTGGAAGCTTTTGAGTCTTAATAATAAATGAAAAGGGAAGCAAGAAAACAAAGAAAGCTTAGATTTGGGTTAAGCCCAAAAGGCAGAATACAGTGGGTAAAGGCACAAAACCTGTGCCATTAACAATATAGCTGTGTCTTTCTCATGAAAAGACACAGCTCAGGTGTGTCTTATATTAACCTGAGGAGAACACTGTGAATGTAGCTGTATCAACTATAAGTACTTAAATTAGCTTTGATATTTCTGCATGACAGAGTTGTGCAGCCTTCCATGAAAACAGGACTGATCAGTAGGACTGCACTTATGGAGTGCGCTGAATTCCTCTTCGACAGTGGAAGGTTGTGAAGGTTACATAAATAGCACAAATAGTGGATCTCAGCCAGGGAATGTTTTCTAGATATCACATGTAGACCTTTGATATCAATTTGGTACCACTATTGCCTTAAAAAGTCTGTATCTGAAACTCAGCATTTTGCATATTTGGAACTTAGAATAAGAGCTGATTTTTTAAAAAGTTATCTGTTTTTAGCATGACTGATTAGAAAAGAAATTAAACAAGCAAACTACCTTAGGACTTGATGAAGGACATGTCCGTAAGTTGTAATCACACAGACAGGAAAAATTCATATAGGGCAATGGAAAAAAATGGAAGCAGTCATTAAAAAAATGGAAAGTAAACATGAAGAAATGTAGTCATTTGATTTACAGGCTAACACTTCTCATTTTCAAGAGAATGCAAAGAAATCAGTGAAATTCAGAAGATCGTAAGAGCTGAAGTGGTTACTTTAAAAAAAAAAAAAAAAGTTTCTATTCTCAGCTTGAACAATTCCCTAAATTTTCATAGAAACCACAGAAACCACATCCTTGATATTGAGGTAAGTCTGCCAAGTGTTGAGTTTTAATCGAACACTTGAAGCAATTTAAGCTATTCAGAAAGAAGGTCACCAAAATTTAATACTGATAAAAGAAAATTGTTTTTCTAGCTTGCTCTGGGTTAGAGCAATCCCAAACATGAGTAGAGACTGGGAGAAGAACTCTGAGAGCAACCCTGCAGAGGACTTGGGGTTGGGATTTCTGGTGGTCAAACCCCAGGTAGATTCTTCTTAGCAGACTGTAAGACAGAATTAATTCTGGATTTTTTTTTCATTTATATTTTAAAGTGAGGTTTCGGTCACACTGTCTTTTTTCAATAACTTGCAAGAGGAAAGACTGTGTTAAGAGTTCTGCTGACCTCGGGTGTTTAGGATAATGCTCATACATGGTGTAGATAAGTACACGTAGTTCTCTTTATTTGTGTTAATATAGTTCGTGACGTAAGACGCTGCTGCCTATCTTCTTCCTTAAATCTGAAATCCAAGTGGAAATAAAATATTATGGATGAGATACTATGAATTATTATGTTATCTCATGCTAATTGAAGTCAGATTTCAGCACAATCAAATTAATTCTCCTTGCTAGTTCTAGATAAAGAACTTTGTGTTCACTTAGTCTATTACATGCCGGTATAGTATAGTACACTTCCTTCCCTTCTTTCTGGATTGTATTTGACTATTCAGGAGAAAGAGCTTTTGCCACTTTACTTTATAAACTGTTGCACATTTTAATGTGACTACTCACAAAGTTTGTTCTTTCTGATATTCAACAAAAATAGTTTTCCCTTAATTACATTACTTAACTTTTGTTTCTTTTAATTCTTACTTGGTAAGTTGAATTTCCTACAGCTACTGTGTTCTTAATTTCTTTGGTAAAAGAATTCTTTATTTTGAGATCAAAGAATTCCGATATACATTAGTGCTTTAATTATAAACTACAGAATGATAACTGAATGAATAGAGCTAAGGCTCTTTTAGACTAACAGGACTGACAATTCAAAATGCCTTTTTTTTTTTTTTTTCTGTGACTTGCAGCATAGCCTATTCTTTTTTTGTTTAATATAGCTATTATTGTAATTGAAGATTGATAATCACTAATAGCTTTTTAATGTAATATTCTGCACAAATAAAAGCCTTTGCCTATACAGTATTCCTCTCCCTTCTTGCCCCCTGCTTTGCAAATGGCAGTTGTTACTGGAGCAGAATAAGCAGAAAAAGCTATAAGCTCTAGTGAAGATAGATAGTTAAAGCTCTGCCTCAGAGACACATACTTTTTTTGGATTAATTGCTTGAGGACTGGAGGTAGAAAAAGTATATTACCAAAATCAGCATAATATGGTGGACTAACAGAATACCTCTAGTGTCTTCTGTTCTTAGTATGGAAGTTTAAAACTTTTGGGCATCCCAGCATCCATTTGATGATGGACTGCGATCACTGGGCATTGTCATTCGAACTCCTAGAGGCCATGAGTAGGAACAGTGTTACTGTCTACATAACAAGATTTAGTGTCGTTTCTTCTTTTTCCAAATATTTAAGAGGTCAGTATTTATAATCTAAAATTGAGTTTAAAAAGTGTTCAAAAGCTTTGTTACTTGCTACTGAGTGAATTCTAAAATCTGTCCTTTTCATTAGGTCCATAAATGAAAACAGTATTTTTTAAAAATCCACTAGGAAGTCAGCATTCTGACCAGTCCATCACCACAGAAATGTCCCATGTCTTTATTGCATGAGACTTGGATGAAAATGTGTTTTGTGTTTCTGACATACAATGTACATATTGTGCAAGATATTCTATAAATGTCAGTCTGCTGTCAAAACACTTTTGAAGGTTATTTACAGCAAATTTAAAGCTATTCAAAATACATCAAATGCCTATATACCTTGCCTTTCTACTACAGGAAAAAAAAAAAAAAGACAAAAATTATAAGAGTCTACAAAGTCTTTTTTTAGGTCTGAAAATCTGAATTTATGTGTAGCTGTATCTGTTTTCAATTTTAATATAGAAGAATTTTGAGATGAGTTTTTCTCTTTGATCTTTGTATGCAAGCGCACTTATACACACACATGCATGCATACATCACTTTGGTGCTGTCAGCACTCCCACTAATTTGTTCGCTGTGTACATCAGTGCCCTATTCTGCCATACTTTTTCAGTTTAGGGAACAATTTATCTGTTCATAGTATAAAGGAATTAGGTTGACTACACAGTGATTACAGTATGCTAAAGAACACTTAAGTATTTTCCTCTGCTCTGTTTTCATTTTATAGTGTTTCTAAAATTCCATTCCTTTCTCCTTGGCATTGTGGTCAAACCACTTGTCAGCATTGAAACCTTCTTTTGTCTTGATACATTTTCCTCACAAGTCTTCTTTCTTCCTGCAATCCATCTATAGTGGTGCTGCCAAAATGATCTCAGCTATCCTTTTAATCTTTCTATCTCCTCTTTCAGATATTCTTAAAACTCTTGGTTATATTTTGCAGCAAATTCCAGCATTTTTTTTTCTTTCTAAATCTTTTTCTTTTGTTTCAACCCTGATCTCTTCTCCTCTCCAGTTTCTTCAACAATGTCCCTTTCATCTTCTTCAGCACCATCATCAGAGTTCCATCTTTGATGTCCTTACATTTGGGATTCTCAGGCAACATTTGCCTTCTTGTCTATTTGCCCATGTTGAGATCTCTTCTGATAAACACATTTGTTCCAGAAAGTTAATTTAAAACTGGAGACAAACAGGCAAATGCCTGTTTGGCTAAGCCAAAACAAAAGTTATGGAATCAATACCAAAGCCAAAAATTGACAAAAACATAGTGCTTACCACCAAGTGTCCTGACCTTTGAGGTGTTCTTACAGCAAGGCTTGTCATATAGTCTCAAGTAAGCTGTATCCTTCATATGCCATAGCCCATATGCCATCTTTATTTGATTCTATCGGGTAAGCTTAAGATAGTCAACGAGCCTTTTGGAGTAGTGTATTTTTGAATTGCTTTCTGTGACATATAATATTTATGTTGCGTAGACACTAATGATGATTCTAAGTGATAAGATGTTTAAAACAGGAAGTTTCTGAAGCAACAATGGTATAGTACTGGAAGTAGACGTTGATTTTTTATTTTCTGTTTTACCGTAACTGCTGTTATTTGAGCACGTAGTAACATTTCATGCAGTGTTTTCAGATTTTATGCTTTTAAAATGTGCTTCTGTGTTTAATCTTTGTTGTTGCTACTGTATCATGCTGTCTTTATCATTTTAATACAGAGCCTACATAAAGATAGGGTGCAGTGGAATTAAATGGCTAGCATAATTTCACTGTCGTAGTAACAGGTGTGTTATAATGGCCCCAGCCATGGATATAAGTCTCAATTCTAACTTCAGATAGCTTCAGACTTTTATCATTAAGGTTTCTTATGAATTTTGAGGGCCGTTCTATAGCATGGTACATTTTTCTGAGTTTTCTTTCCCTGGTTATATAAATATTCTGTGATGAGAAACATTATTTGTTAGGTCGTTATTCATTGTTGTTCAGGGACAAGTTTGAAAGGTAAGAGAGATTCTTTTTCAGGTAAATTGGTATCCTCAGGAGCATGCCAGATAATTATAAAATACTTCACTGGGTTCAGCAAACTGACCTGAGATTCCCTACGGCTGAAAGAGTTTGTCAGACTTGGCATTTTCTTCAAGCCTGAGGGAACCTTGTTCAGTCCCAAACATATTCATCTTTAATTAATGTTTTCATTTTAAAATAAAAAATCGTTCACCACCTTTATATTTTAAGTTATATCATTTAATTACAGGAGGAGGTATGAGATCCTTTCCTGAGATTTAAATTTCAAATTATTAATGTAATTCAATTTATTACTTCTTATTCTATGTATCTTACATGGTATACATCGAAGATTAAATATTCCAATTTGAAAAGTAGTGTGAAAAATTCAGAGAAATTACATCTTTCAATTATGATACCAACAAGAAGTTTAAATACCTTGCTAGCTTAGTAACTACCACGTGAGTACATCCAACAGTAGAATTTAATCCTTGTTGAAATAACCACATCACAGAGAAATTGAGCCTCTTTGTGGGTACTGCAGTAACCTGTGTGTTTCATATCCTGGCATCTGGGAGTAGTCTCAGTATATTATCCATCCAATTCTCCCCTGAAGTGGAATGTGTCTGTTAATGTTTATGAGTCTTTTCTGTGAGCTATATACTAAGGAAGTATGGATTTTCAGCTTCCCTTGGATCAACACTGTGGTTCACTAGTGTCTCACCCTCAGGGCTCGTCTATCTTCTTTAATGAACTGCCAGTGCTCCAGTCCTCACTGATTAGGGTGACCTAAATGGAAAAAATTGAGGTACCTGTGCATCAAGAGGTTGCAAGAGAGGAAAGGACAATATTTTCTCTATATAACCAGATAATATCTTGGCTTCGCTGAGTTAGAGAGGATGGAGGCTTTAATATGTAATGTTCTCATGACTCTTTTCATAATGGTTATTCTGTTGAGTCTGTGCTGAATTGGCTGTCCCAAGATTTCACTTCTGGTCTTCAAGAAACCATTGCCTCTACCCCTCATTGAAGCTTTTCTTCAGCTTCTTCAATTCCAAGAGTCAATTTCTTCCATCCATTGTCCCTGGTTCTCTGCAAATCCCATCTGTCTTCTGCTAAGGCCTGAATGCCTGGTGTACATTCCTCATGTCCATGGAGAAGACGTACTGATTGCAAATCAAAGATGGTATACTTTAAGGTTCCTATTACAGCATTCCCTCATCCGCTTCTCATAAATATCCAGACTGAGTCAGGTCTGGTACATTTTGAAGGTCATGCTATGCAATAAGTTTTGAATGGTGGAATATACACGCATTCCAGTGTTCTGATATCATGATACATTAACATTGAAAAGTGTATAAATGAAATTGGGATAGACGAGAGAAAATAGAATTAAAATGTATTGTCACAGTAATGGAAGAAAAAGGAGGAATTAGGAACATCAAGGAGAATGACTGTTAGATACTGAAGCAGATTATATGCATTATTTTAATTAAGAGGGCCTAATAGTACATATGGTTTCCTTTGAATAATAATTGCATGCTGATGAAGTGTGATTAGAGACTTTTTTTTTAGGAGTTCAATTAAATCAAAACTATTTCTGTAAATGCAGAGTGATTAAAAAGATGATATCGAGGTCTAAACTGAAAGCTATAGTTGAAGCTTCATATTGCCGATTTCTTCATTATTGCACTTCTCTGATGACTGTTATCTGTTTTTTGACAATTCCACAAGTTTCTGGCTGAGTCCTGCAGATTCAGCACTAGGAACTGGTGTTACAGACCAAATGGGAGTATTTGCATGTCCCTGTGTGTATGATAGTGGGAGAGCAAGGTTGAGCTAGCATCTTCACTGGAGTCTTAGACACATACATTAATCTGGGAAAGGTACTGGTATTCACTAACTGGTAGCAAATACAGTGGAGGCCTTTAATAGCAAAGAAGAATATGATGTTTTCTATAGCTATGTACCAGTGCATAGGAATCTACACTGATATATCTTGTCTTCTATTCTGAGGTGGTATTTGCTTTCTTTAAAGTTTTCTTCATGCTTTGAAAATACTCAAAATTTCTTGTCCTGCAGTGTAGTTAGCTAGTTGCATGTTTTGTCCTTGGAATGCCTGTCTTACATGTGAAAATAAAGAAAACAATAAGCTATGTAGTCTTGATTTAAGGTAGTGGAGATCTATCCAAGGTGCAATTTCTGTATGTGATCATTGTCATTAGAGATCTTTGCCTCTGATATGTGCAAATAAATTTCATTTCACATTTTATTACATATTTCTCTTTCTACCACAATAGCTAAATCCATTTCCTCAGGACTGCCTGTAACCAGCTTCAGGCAGTTAACATTGCTTTTTTCAAAAGGATCTTTAAAAAGGATGCAGTTTCCCACTTCTCTTGCTATACCTGAAGTAGGTCAGAGAACGCAAGTATTTAAAAGGTCACTTTGTGTGCAGTGATGCCATCCTTGTTTATGGGAATGCTGTATGCAAATTATTCAGCTCTAAAACAAAATTTTCTGTATTTGTCACATTCAAAGCCTGCAGCTGGTAACCAGAGCAACCTGCCTTTAAAGCTGGAGATAAAAAAGAATTAATGCTGGAACAAACTTTTAAAATTCTCTTTAAGAAAGATAGCATGAAGGTTTGTAATGGTGTAAAGATTTATATCGTTGTGGTGTGAGCACTTCACCCAGTGCTCGTGAAGCTCTTCGTGCAGAAGGGCATCTGTTATATCCCTTGGCATGCTTGTTAACTACCCACACTAAAGAAAAGTCTGAGTGACTTTAAACTTTTTTTTTTTTTTTTTTTTTTTAACAAGAGGCTTAAATTGAATGGCCCTTCTAGAATTTGATTCATCTGACACTTTCTTTGCACCTAGATACCACTAGAATTTGACAGACATAAATATGAAATACATGATTATAAACTCATCTCAAGATTATTGCTGCTTACCTGCATACTTCAAAGATGTGCAATTTGTGTTTATATGCAGGAAAAAATAAGAACAAATCACTTCAGAAACTCTCCCTGTCTAGCTACAATTCTGCGCTGCTACCCTTCCCACACAGGGAACTGTGCTTTCAAGTCAGCTTCATGGTTCCCTGTGCGAGCATTATCACTGTGTCTTCAGCACAGTCACGAAATGACTCTGCCTCAATTCCAAACAAACCAGGTTCATTCATGCGGTGCCAAGCCTAAGTTAAGCTGTTATCTTGGAAGCTGAGTTACTGATCCCTGCTCTCTGCTGCTGCAGTAACAACAGCATGAGAACTGCCTTAACGTGCCGGACTTCAGCCCTGGTCCCAGTCTCTAACCATAGATACTGACAAACACCTCAGAAGTGTGTTTCTCCTGTGATCACAGTTGAAATTTGAATATGGAGTATGTTTTTTAGTAGTCAGCAGTACACCTGCCCTGCATGAGTCTGTCTGGTCTCATCTAGGACCTGTTTGTGCTCCTGGCATTTGGCACATCCCATGATGGTGAGCTCCAGAGTACAGTGGTGCAGGACTCGAGGCACCTCTGCTGCTGTGTGAAGGGAGGAAGACTGCTCGCTGCCACATACGGGGAGAGGAGTGGTATCCTCTTGATGTCCTCACACACATCCTTTTCATTGACGATCAGGTTAGAAGGTAGAAATGGGTGGAAAGAAACAGTTTTACTAACTCTTAATTCCATACAACCATACAGAGTTATAACCTGGGGCATGGGGTAATGCTGCTTGTTAGAAATCCATACCATTTAAAATAAATATTTTGAATATGATTCAAATAAATAGTTTAATATGCACAGCATTTATACTTCCGTGTAATTTACATAAGTATTTAAGATGTAGGAATTTTTATACATACACAGAAAACAAAATGGGGGTATGAGCTTCTTTGAAGTGCAATTAATTTAAGGCACTGGACTGAATGGTCCCTACCAGTTGTGAATGAAATCTATAGGAAATTTACTTTCAGTCCTCTAAGCAATGTAATGTCAGCCAACAAATTAGGTATTAAAAAAAATAATAATTTAAATAACAGAATCCTTTTGATCTTAATCTGTATGTTCTTCAGAATTGCGTCAAGAGTCATGCAGCAAAGGTAGCATATGACTGTAAATCAAGATCTGTGCTCCACAGTAAGCTGTCCAAGCTATATAATATATATATATATGTATATTCCAGTATATTTTAGTACCTAACTTTGGGTTGCCTAATGCTGTAAGCCACCTTAATCAAGTAACTTGTGTAGTTTGTTACACACAGGATACCTGCAAAGAGATCAATGCTTTGTTCATTAAGACTTTTACTTCCTAGTCAGTATTTCCTATATTGAGAATAAATAAAGCAATATGAAATGATGGAGGGGGTGTTGAAATAAGATGCAATATTTACAAGACCTCAGATATGATTTATGTTTCCCTTGGTTAGAAACAGCTATCTGTTATGAATTACTATACTCTAGTTCACCAATTGTAGCCATAGACTCATTGTACTCTTTTCTCAGAGAGCCCTCTACTGACCTAAAATGCAGTATTTTGAACCAAATATCATATAACCCCAAATTTCACCAGATCTGCAGTGTAAATACACGTCCCAGCGCTGAGGTGGATTTCAGTAAGAACAACAACAACAACCAAATATGGTACTATTGAATTTTTTGAAAAGTTCTAAATTTTCAGAAGTTGACAATTTTAGATCAAAGCAAACATGGTTGTGCACACATATGACCAGATTTCTGTTTCTTTTTCAAGGGAGTATTCCTTTAGCAGTTCAGAAAAATAGTCAAAGAACTGGTCATTTTCTCATCCTTCTGCCACAGAATTCTCCTTTATGACCTCAAGAAACTCAAGTAGCTTTTTTGGGGTGGTGAACATAAGAAAAACAGCTGTGAAGACTGACTACGCAGAAAAAATTTCTAAAGTGCATTGAAATCTGTGTTTAAAATGCTTATTAATTTATCTTGAGCCTCACAATTACTGCCACTCATCCAGTAATACTAGGATGAAATTATGGCATAGCTTGGAAATCATGGATTTCATTTAAGTAGATTTGGTTTCTCATGCTGGATTAAAAAAAAAAAAAACTAATAGCAAAAGGGAAGCAAATTTGGGAAATCTTTATTATCAAAAATATTTAATTTTGTAGGATGGAGAAGATGGGGAAGGCTGGTTATTTTAACACTTGAGATTGCTAATGTTGGGATTCTGAGAGAGGAACTTAATGTATGCAGGGATTTATTCCTTATGTACAGGAACTGTTCAAGTACTATATACAGCGGGTCTGTTGAGTCTAGTCAGGATTCTACACAGATAGCCTGTGCCACATCATTGCATTAGCTGCTTGCTAATGATTGTCATGTTTTTGGTAGATCAGCTGCCATGTGTATGCTGGTTTTCTCTAAAAGTGCACAGGTATCAGTAATGTAAAGTGTTTTTAATATGCATAGAATAAAATTATATATAACAAAAATTTGGAAGTGATAGTGGGAAGGGAAGAAAAAAAAGAGTAGAATCATAGAATTACAGACTGGTTCGGGTTGGAAGGCACCTTAAAGCCCATCCAGTTATGCTGTTTGTAACTTGGCACATGAGATCTGAGATGTCTGTTTTGAGTTTAGCACTCTTAATGTAACCAAAAATGTCCTAGAAGCTTAGCACTTACACCCACTGAGCTTTACATAGCTCATGGGCTAGATACTGTGCACAGTTCCAAATCTCACTAGACCAAAAAAAAAAAAAAGTGGCATGTGAACTTCTGTGCTAAAGAAAGTGCCTGTGCACTATATTCTAGCAGACTGTTCCCTATCATGCATAATATTTTCATGTCATTGTATCCACTAAACATGTTCATTATCATGCAAGTTTCTACACATATGATGGAATGGAAGATAAGTTGCCATCCCTCATTTGTCCATCAAAAGTGAATAATATTTAAGATGTATCCCTGCAAGTCTTGATCAAGAACAGCATTCCCCAAAAGCAGAACTGAATGTGTGGAGGGAAAAAAAAAAAAAAAATCATATTTTTCTATCCTGGATTTTATTTCAATATAATTTTTTACAAAACTGCATTCCAGTCAAAGTGCTTCAACCTCTTCAACCTGTTAGGTATGCAGTTTTGATATTTGAAGGATTAAGTTACCATGAAGACTCATTTTAACAGTTTAAATTCACTGCTAACAGTTTAAACTCACTGCTAAAACAGGTTTGACCTACACACACGCACACACACACACACAAAAAGCATTTCCTCTGATGAAAGCCGCTCCCATCCTCCATTTTAGTTTTCTTATTTACATTGTGAGAGAGCTAACAAGACAGAGAATATTTCTAATTTACATAGATAAACATGTGTTTAATCGAGTTGTTATTTTATGGTCATACAGTCTTTTGGGGAGTGATACAGATCCACAGAAAGTCCTTGTGAGATGACTTTTATAGTGAACAGCAGTTCATAAGTTGTGTAAAATTTCATGATCTAAGACTTTTCTAAGTGAGTAGGTTACAACACTTTGCAGAACAGAAGAGCCAATGGCTGCATTTAGGAAGTGTCATGGGATACTAAATTATCTTTAACACCAACATTTTTGGTAGAGCTTTTTTTGGCTTCTGAGATATGCACGGTGTCAGACAGGTAAAGGCAGGGACAGTCATTATTTCCTTCCTAGAAATATGCTTATGCTGTAAGGTAAAAGATCTTGAAAAAATGATACCTCACAGTTAATAGTTATAAACCTATTTTGCATATTCAGATTTATTTTGCATTGTATTGTATAACTCTACCATTATCATTATGTTTTATGTTAGTATTTATCTTTAAAGTAATTGGAAGTTCATTAAATGCCTTTTACTTTACTGAAGAATACCTTTCTCTAAGTCAAGTGGTAGAAACGTTATTTTTTTTTTTTTCATTTTAAATTGTAAAAGAAAAGAATTTCAGAATCAATTAGCATTTGAACTATTTTTTTTTCTTTAGTCTGGATAATTGTGCATATGTTACATCAATTACTGTGTGCATTGTGTGTGCATCATTATGTATAAATGTTACTTGAGAAGCTGTCATTAGTGTTACAATCAGTTCAGTATGGTAATAGACTCAATTATATTGCTGTACTATTTCAGTTTATGAGAAAATAGTTCCATTTACTCTTTGCTAAGTTATTCTTGAATTTAATAATTCAAAAGTCAGTTGGAACCATTTTTCATTGGGGAAAAGGGGGGAAGAAGTTTTTTTTTTATTTTCTGCGTATATTCAGTGTTGTACTTGGGGGAATGGCATATCCGAAAATAATACTATAAATAAGAAATCAGTGGCCTTTTCTGCCTTGCTGCCTTACATGGGTTTGATACATGCTTCTGCAGCATTATTACTTTGTTCAAATCAATGCTCTGAGCTTTCCTTCATGTGATTGATTCCTTCCAAATTAGCCTAAAGAGTTGCATGATTTAATAAGCACCTCTGTTACCTGTTCACTGACACACAAACGTCTGTAGTATTACATGCAGAGCTGCTATAAAATTTCCAAAATGCTTTGGTCAGTCATAACATTTTGGTGGTATAACTTTATTTGGGATAAGTAAGAGGAAACAACTTGAGTAGTCACAAAACAAAATAAAATTGCTTGGAAGAGATACAAAAGGAAAGAACTAAGATGAAAAGGAAAAAAATGCTTACTGTAGAATTCTCTTTAATATCACTTTGGTGCCTCAAAAAGAACCATTTTTTCTCCGTACCCTTGTGTTCTTATGCATTGCAGTAACAGATTAAAAAGAATCAATAGCATGCTATAACTGTTCATGTCACTAAAGTGAGTATCTTTCATGTAAATATGTATCTTTCATTATGGTTTAGTGAAGGTTTTTTACAGAAATGGTGTATCATACTTTAAATGTAGTAATATTTAGGATTCAATGGGTTTGGGCTCCATATAGAATGCTTTCTGCTTAATAGGATGTTATTTCATTTCCTCAGTTCCTTTTCTGTAGCAACTTACAGGTTATTAATATTTTGGGCAGTTGCATATTGAGAGAGTTCACTGCAGGACAAGGAAGGATTTTGCATGGTATTTGGACATTTAGAAACAAATTTTTAAAGTTTTTTATGGTTGGATTATATGAACCTGTTTTAGATACAGTTTTGTGCAGCTTTCTGTGTGCCCTAACAATTTTATTTTTTGTATTTCTGCAGTACCACCCTTTTATTCCTAAGACCATTGTTTCCTATTGCTTTTCAACACAGAGATTATTACGTGTATAAGCACTGACAGAAAACGTAATGGCCTTTGAATATTAATGTCCCATGCATTTGGGAGGTTTGGAGAAAAGTCATATAAGAAGTTACTGTGTAATTTTTTAACACAGATGTCCAAACATAGTAGTTTTCATCTTCCTCCAAGCGCAGTCTTAGTTCTTTAGTTTTCCTGAAAACATGCTGACATATCACCATTGCTACCTACTTTTTTCTCACTCTATATATGGTAGGCTTTTTCTTTGTGTCTTTGGCAATATTTTATTTTCTAGAAGTAAATCTCAGTAGCTCCAGAGGATGTCTGTGCACAGATGTAGGTTGCAGTGTGATATACAGCATGTTCCTTCAGTCTCAGTACAGAGACTCAACTCAGTCTGTGGTCAGGTCAGAATCACTATTTCTTAAATGCATTCTTAGAAATGTTGTTGGAGTTCTATTAAACTTTCTTCAGGAAAGTTGTCTTCCTGTTATTACCCTATTTTCATTTACTTTCCTAGGGAAGGGTTTTCCTTTTCTCTTGCTATAATATTGTTTTTATTACTATTTAGGATTGTTGTCTTTTCCTACTACTTCTTATTGTAAAATTAAAATGCTGCTTTCAGCACAGCAGCTATCATATTGCTTCTGAAGGACAGATATTATTTTAACATCCCCAGCACCTTGGAAAGTATTGTACAGTATTATTTTGTTCAGTCCACATTTTTATCAACATGATCACCATCACCTGCAGCCATCATTCCCTTTTAGAGTGCAGTCCTACAGTGATTTTCATCCTTTTTCATCAAGATACAAAGGAGATGAATTGAAGTTTCTTGCATGTTTTTGTCAGTTTGCTTTTATACCTCCCACAAACAGTGGTGGACTTGGCAGCCTAGAGACCAAAATCATCTGTTTAATCACAGGCTAGGTATAGTCCATCAAAAAGACACGTATCATGTCTTTTTGTACCCTGTATCATGTACCCTGTATCATGTACCCTATATGATGTCTCAGCCTTGAGCTGGAGAGCATATCTTGTGTAAATGGGAAAAAAATAAAAATAAAAAATAATAAAAAAAAAACAACTCAAGCTAGTCAGTACTTGGCCTCATCTCTGAAATTGTTGAACGGAAGCATTCATGCCATTGGGTTTCATGACATGTCCTAATGTCTAGTCTGGGGTGGACTGAGAGTTCACTCATTTGGTAATGTCATTCAGTAAGTTAATAAGAAAATTTAGTGTTTTGTCCTAATTGTTGTACATCTCTGTGTATCAAGTTGTTACATATCTCTTCAAAAGATTCTAAGGTTTATGGTCAACTTGAATTTAGCTATGTGATTCCTAGCCAAGGGCTTGATCTGAAGCTGTGTCAATGCCTGTGATTTCTTTTTTTAAATTGTGTAAGCTCTTAAAATCTGATGACTAAAAGCAGAGATCTAAAACAATAAACCTCATTCCTATTCTTAGAAAACTGAGATGTTTTATTTGAAAACGAAGCACAACTAAAGCCCTTCAGAGACTACTGTAGTGTAGTATCCCTGTAGTGTAGTATCCTCCATCCAAAGAAAAGTACTGCGCAGAATTCTTATGGGTAGTCATAAATTGTAATCTCTTAACACCTTTTTATGTTGTAATGGAAGACAACATGTCTAGGTCATTTTCCTTTTCATGAAGATGTGTTTAGGGGGTATTACTAATTTTTCCCTGAAAATCCAGTGTAATGAAAGTATATTTATTCTACAAGAAGTGCTGGTTATTTAATCTGTTAGAAGCTATCTGATGTTTTTGTGTTTTTTTTTTGTTTTATATTTTTCAGCTAACAGGACAAGTGACTTTACAAATTGCCAATGAACCAGTTTTGCCGTTTAACGCCCTCGACATTGCACTAGAAGTTCAGAACAGTCTTAAAGGTAATTCTTGTTAGAGGAATATTGTTCTCTATTAATACAGAGAAAAAAAGGAATCATCTACTGCCTTGAATCAACAGATTTTCAGTTTCCACTTGAATGATAGCCAGTGATTTTACTAGTTAAACAGTGTCATGTTAAATAAATAATGTTAAATAAAAAAGGTTTTGTTGGTAAATAAAACCATAAATTGTTTATATTTAATCTGATGTTATTATGTCAGTTAAGCAATAATTAGTATTAAAATCTCATAATTACAGTCAAAGATAGCAACTGCTGTGACTGTACTCCTTGATTTTATTTTCCTTCAAGACTGTATTCAGTACAAGCAAGAGAGGGCTTCTAATCCCGTTGCCATTTGTCTCTGCAATTTCATCCATCACCTTCCTTGTTTGATTACTGCTCTAGCTCGCTTGTTGGTGGATCATGCTAGCCTTTCTTCTTTCTCAGCCATGGCAAAGCATGATAATTACCAATGCATATCTGTATTTGAAGCTGAATGATCTTGATATGTTTTACATCATGCGTTGGGGTTAGGAAGAGGGACAAGACAGTTCCTAGTTAGAAAGTGAACAAAATTGACTGCTAACTTGTAAATGGTGCAGATATAACTGACTCTGGATTTGGCGCTGTTTGCTGGGTGTAGGATAAATGCTTTGATATGAAAGTGCACCTTCAAGATTGTGGAGCTCTTACTAATATTGCTATGTCACCTCACTTCTAGCTCTTTCTGTTGTCTTGTGGACTTTAAGGGCTTGATAAAAGATAAAGCATTCTGCAATCTTTTTGTACAGTATTAAGAGAAGAGTTTGTCTTGAGCTGTTTAAGGTAACACCGTTAAAGGGCACAGCTGTACATTCCTTTTGCTTCTCAGGGCTGTCCTTTTCTGTTTTGTTTTCTTTTATTTTCTACAATTGGTAGTAACTCGGATGATGGAAGAAACTTACATGTTACTAAGATGTCCTCAGAACTTTGCAAAAGAACTTTGCAAAAAAACTTTGCAAAAGAGCAATAAACCTTCTTACCAATGACGAAAAGAGTCTCTGTCCTAGCTCCAGTTCCGAGGACAAGGGAGGGAAAGGAAGTCTAGGATCATTCACTATTCAGTGTCACTTGTCCATGTAAGCTCTCTGCTTCAGTATCACGTGTCTTTATCCTCCCATTCTGTCCCTTGTTCCTTACGGTTTCATCATATTTTAGTGTATTGATAGAATCACAAAATGGCTTGGGTTGGAAGGGACCTTAAAGATCATCTAGTCCCCACCCCACTTCCATCGGCAAGGATGCCACTGATCAGGTTGCCCAGGGCCCCATCCAGCCTGGCCTTGAATGCTTTCAGGGATGGGACATCCACAGCTTCTCAGGGCAGCCTGAGTAGGAAAACTAGATAAGCTCTAAGCCATCTCTAATAGGTAGTGGGTGAGAATGGCCTATCAAGACAAAGTTAACTGGAGGTGAGACTTTCTGTTTTGACCTATAAAGAAAGGCAAAGGTTGTGACTTAAAGCTCTTTATCTGACACAGTGTCAGTTGTCTGTTGCTTCCAATCAGTTAGTCCCTTTCTTTTGTACAGAATGGATCTTTTACAGAAGTTACAGCAGCTGAAGTACTTGTGGTGATAATAGCAGGGAGTGCAAGCAGAAGTTTAAAAATAATCTATTTTATGATAAGCCATTTCCAGGAAAGTCTGCATGACTTTCCACAGCCCTGGCTCAACCCATACATTTCAAAACATCATTCTGAACTCAATGTCCTGAGAAAAATCAATACAGAAACATATCTCTGTCATTTACTTGATGGCTGCATGCTCATTGCCTGCAGCTATCTGCTAATCTTCAGCCTGGGAGCATTTTACCCGCTTGACCATATTTCCCTGATCACTTAGGATGCTTTTCAGAGTTGCTTGCTCCATCTCTCTGTAACATTCAGACAGTTTCCCTCTATTGTTCCCACCCATTATTCTTGACTCCTGCGAATGTGAAAAATGCACAGTTATCTATATATGTGACAGAAATACCTTCTTTGCCATGAAACACTGACATCTTGTCTTCAGTATCCTTTCAAGGATATTATATATTAGTAGTGGTAAACCTTACCATCTGGCTTTTAAAAAAACCATGCAAAAATGCATTTTCTGGGGACAGAGCATTTGATACTGAATGGAAAGGATGTATCTATTCTGTAGCAGTATGCTATATTTGGTTCAGTAGTTCTGTACAAAGTCATAGATAATTTCCTCTGTATTGATATTTATAATTATATGTCACAACATGTCTTTGAACAGAAACTTGTGGTAGCAACAGCAGATTTGTTTGTTTGGCCAGTAGCAATCATGGTTATCAAAATGGAAGCTGATGGCAACATATTCTTTGCACTGAGGATATCCTTGGATTTGTGTCTCTGCCCTCTTTTAGTTTTTACAAAGCTTTCACTTTCAGATTTTTCACTGCCAGATCTGGTCATCCAACTTTGCACAACATAAAAAAAATCTTGCTAGTGAATATGACTCCACACCATACCCAGTCCTGAGCGTGCAAGCTAATCAAAACTTAAAGCAATTTCCATCCTCTCTTACATGCAAATACATGTGCATGGTGAGTGGGTGTCATGCCTTAACCTGCTGATTTATCTGGGCCCAAGTATTCCTAGGCAGGTACATTGATACCAGAGAGCACAAACACAATTTGAAGATGTTAAATCACTAGCAGTACTTTATCTAAGAGCAGTTGGATTCACAAAGAAAGGCTACTGTATTCAATGTGTGTGTGTGTGTGTGTGTATTTGGGGTAACCTGTTGCTGACTAAAATCCAGCTACATTTAGTAAGTGTAATGAAATTCAACAGTATAACTCACTGATTGGGAGCATATATACTCTTGAGTCACCTTCTTGTACTTGTAATTTTATTTATTTAACAACTAAACAACTAGCTCAGATGATTCATCATGATTCATAGATTCATACTGGAGAGAAAAGGACAAAGAGTACAAAATATAATAATGTAACATTGTTTTCTGTTGAGGGAAATAACACTTCTTTTTTTTTTTTTTTTTTTTTTTTTTTTTTTTTTCTGTTTAAAAAAATTAAAATATTTTAAAAATATTATTAGTTAATGTACCCTTTTCTTTGGGAATCATTTCCCCATCTGCTACCAGCTTCTCAACTTGAGCAAAGCATACATGGCAGTTTCCATTGGCAATGAAGTTCAGTGTGCTGTGATAAAAACTGCTGATGCCCTTAAAGCAGTGTCTGTAGTTCTCTGCGGTAACACTAGCCAGAGACACTTATAGATTTTGTACTGAAGTATTAAAAAAGGTTCTATGCGTTTGTTTTATAATGAATTCTGGTTTAGAGTGTGATGTAAACTGTGTTTTTAAATCATAAATGTAAAGGAAATGTAGTTGGCTTAGGGGCAAAAAGCATGCTATGGTGAAGTAGTGAGAGCATTTACTGTTTTCTTTTTTTGTTATTTTGTTAGTTTAAAAGAGCAGTGGTGGGTGGCTTAATTTCCAAATACACAATGATGTATTTTGCCTTTATCTCACATTTTCTGTTGAAAAGACATAGCCTTCCCATACTGACGTGTCCCAGGATAAGGTATGCACAATACCTGGGTTATATGCCCAGAAACTGTAAAGTCTTCAGCTACACAGGATGTGTGCCTGAGATTTGAAAAGTGATAATACTGGTATTTTGCAAATGTCCAAAGGTTATATGCTTGGAGAATGCTCTTCTGAGGTATCAACCTAACTCACTCAAACTTTAAATTACTCCATACTCAATCAGGAAGATACCAAGCCTGTGCATCAAGATACTACAGTGCCTGATATCCCTTCTAATTAGGGAAGGGCGAACTGATCAAGAGCCATTAACAAAGCAACCTTGTCCCAAAACAAGACTGACATAAACCATCTTCCCTCACTCCTGTTCACACAGGGAACTTCCATTAATTGTTGAAATTCTTCTTGGTAGCTCAGGAAGTCTGTCAGTTTCTCTCAAACCAGCATCTGTCTCTCCATAACAGTGTATTTTGGAACATCTCCTGTTGTGCTAGATTGGAATGCGTTAGTCAGCTGAATGACAGGAATGCATATGAATCTATGAACAACTTTTCCTTTGCTTAAATGTATCCAATAACAATTCTCCTTTTCCATATGAGAGGGAGAATATATAATATTCAGGCACTTCCTTTAATGTTTTAGTTGTATCTATTTGTTTTTCCATTCTTGTTATATACTCACCTTTCATCTTCCATTGATCCATAGTTTGAGAAATTGGTTGAGTTTCTCCCTTTACTATTTCTGATCTCTCCATATATCTATTAGGCAAGGAACTTTAGCATTCATTTGACTTCCGTCTTGAACCTCTTTGCTGGATTAATACAACTCAGTCACTAAGACAGTATATGTACTGAGATGTGTACATTCAACTAAAGGTCAGCCAGCTTCTAAAGTTAAATGGTTTGTTTTGATTAAATCATCATTTAAATGATATTTTAAAAAGAGGTGTCTTTAATAGGCAAAGAGAATCCTGGCCTTACAGATCATTTCTACATCCTGGATGTAGAATGTTTTTGCTGGTTGATACTGCTTTGACTTTGTATCAGGTTCAGACACTGCTTTCTTTCCATGAGCTTGTATAAATTTGGTCCATCATAACACAGTCTATTGGCCACACTGGGAAAGGAAGGCATGCTTTCCACCTGCACTGCAGGTGGGAATGTATTGCATGTTCACAAGTCTCCAGTACGTGTATTGCTTTTTCTTTCTGGGTTGTGAACCAGGAAATAGAAAATTGTCATGTGCTCCAAAGTGCTGGGGGTTTTTATTCTTTTGGTGTCTGTAACAGATAAAAAAGTAACAGTTAACACTCCGAGTTTTAAAAGTTTTGAAAATATTGACTGATTTAGAATATAAATCTGTATGTCAGTTAAAGTGTTAGTTGGCTCATTGGCATATGATTCAAGTGATTAAAAGAAGCAATTTCATATCCCTTCTAGAAGTGTTGTTAACCCCTAGAATCTTAAAATGTTGAACCAAATTCCATTAAGCTTTCTAGATTACAATTTTCTATATAGCATCTAAGTGCACACCCTCTCTTTCAAACTTGAGAGCAGTAGCATCCCATGGAATTGAACAAACACCATCTTAGAGGGAAATTTTACAGTTACTAATAGTTAAACATTGCTTTCTTCATGATTGTTTTTTTCAATGGTAGCTTCCAAGCTGTACCCCAAAGTCATTCCTCACTGCTTATGAGATCTTAAGATGTTACAGTCCAAATCAATCCTCTTTGAAAAATAGATCTCAACATATACACTATGATCTATGGCTTTCCTTGATCTATTACATGATTTTTATGAAGGAAAAGAATCCCAGGCTCTAATTCAACTGTTATTTTTAATTTCTAAGCAAGAGTTATAAATAATGTTACTTGGATTACTGGCAAGTGTCTTTCTCTTAGTGTTTGTAGGTGATGAAGTGGACGCTTCTCAGCTGCTTGAGGTGGCATCACGACTGAGAGACACAGCAGAATTGTTCCAATCAGATGAGATGCGCCCAGCTAATGACCCCAAGGAGAGAGCTCCTATCAGAGTCAGAATGCTCAATGATGTGCTGCAAAGCTTAGAGAAAAGCTTCCTGCTTCAGCAAGCTCCTCCAGGACTTTACAGGTATGGTGTTTAACACGTTCTCCATTTGAGCTAAACTACTAATCTCACACTGCTTGGTGTTCAAAACTGTCGTGCACTTCAAAAAAAAATCTCAATGAATAACCAAAATTAAAGCTACTTTTTATTCGTCATCTTCTCTGCAGAAAACATTAATTTATTACAAGAGGTCATTAGAATACAGAACTGTGGTGTTTCTGTCATGACATCACAACTAACAAGATGTACTGTGTGGTGGCAACTCAGGCAGCATGACAGATACTTGTATTAGATGGTACAGTAAGCTTTAAAAGAGGAAAATATTTTGAAGTCTTACAGCGCTTGACAAGCTCCACCTATATTTTATTTATTTTATTTATATTTTATTTTAAAATTGTTACAGTTCATTGAAGATTCAGAATTATACAAGACCCTAAAAAGTATTTAATTACATAACGTTGTTCTTGGCTGCTTTTCAATCAGTTAAAGATAGTAGAGTGGAGTGAATGATAAAGCATTAGTCAGCCACCATTTATGACACCTTGTCTCCTGTAAAAATTATTCCGCAGTTTTTATTCTGTAGCCTTGCCCGGATTTATTTTAAGATATAACCATTCTATCTTTCACCTTTTAAGAAGGAAGTCTGCAGGCTTGTATCTCTAACTATACATTCCTCTACCTAAATATATAAATAAATAAATAAACCTGTGGTAGTCAGTAGCTTTAAAAAGTTTTCAAAGAAAGAACTGGCCAAGTCTGCCTGTGCAATGCCAGGCTTTCTGGCTGCTCAGGAGAAGTAATAAAGTGTCCTTCTGCACATTGTGTCTGGAACACTCTATGTCAGTCCATCAATGTAGCATTTTATAGCTTGACCCCAAGGATATTAGTTGCATGCCCTGAGCTATAAAATGAGGTCATGTATGTTGTTTGAGTTCACCAGGCCTACTGGGATAGTTTTGAAGGCCTGTGAAGCTGAAGGACACCAATGGCTTATCCATACAGACTATTAGGAGGGGTCCCCAAGTACAACTGTCCCTAAAGCTGTACCCAGATTTTCCTTTAGAGGGAACTTGTTGGTACGTTCACAAAAGAGAGCTCAGAAGTGAACTAGCATACATACGTAGGAGACAGACAGGGGTCAGAACAAAGAAGTGCATGAAGGATCTTTGTTACGTGGGAATATAAATGTACTTACAGCCAGAGCCAACTACAGTAATAAAACAATAATTTGTTGCAGGTGATGGAAAAAAAAAAATTGTCAAAGGTCTTGTTCAAGTTACTGCAAGTGGTTGTTTCCATTCGGCATAAAGTAGACGCATGGTAGACGTAGACTTTGGAAGAAAAGCAGAAAGCTACAGCATCAGGAGGAAAAGATTCTTCCAAGTGTTAGGAACAGCATAAAAAAAATGCAGTCATCTTTTAACAATACCAAAAGGAAAAGAAAAAAAATGGTAGTTGTGGTGAACCCTACAGTGTCAGTGAATAAAATCCCCAGAGCTATAGTACAGAAAATATAATAATGATATTTGGGGAGGGACTAATTTACTTAATTCCTGCCATGACTGGATTTATAATATAAAGAGATACACTGAAATGTAATTAAGGAAAGTCTAATATTACAGGTTCAACGCTGCTGTCTTTCTTGTTTGAACTGGTATGGTGTTGCAAAGGATGCATGAAACTGAGTGTAATCTAATGTGTCTGTGTTGCATCACAACACATTGTTGAATCTGGCCCAGTGTATGCATTTGTTCTTTTCTTATAAAAAATAAATTATACCAGAGTTTTGGATTTCAGTAAGAGGGTTTTTAAAGAGGTCTTCTAATATTTAAATTCTTGCAGTGTTTGCAGTATTATGTTTGTTATTTAGCAAGATGTAATTGTTAGATATACAGGTAGAAGGTAAATTAAGTGGTAAATTAAGTTTTTCACCTTCCTGCTCACAGCAGCACTTCAGGACAGAGTGCAGTATTTACACTGGCAAAGTAGATAATGTGAAGGTGAAAGTTTTGTAATTTTCCCCTACTGATTTCATTAAATTTGATACAAGGTTTAATAGTAGATGATAAGGTTACTTCACAGTTTGAGGGAAGTATTTTTTGACTTTTTGCTCTGAAGTGTTCTACCTAACATCATCTGTAGTGTATAGCTGTAAAGTACACCTTGTGTATCATTTAGATGATGATCATTTAGAAACTTATTTAAAAATAATGCATTCTTAGTACTGCTCAAGGTACACAGTTGTAGTGTAGGCTTACCTTTAATGCAGACAGAATCAAGGACAGTGATAGATTTCTGAATACCTTTCCAGACATTCAAAATTGTTGTTACATTTTCTTTTGAAAAATTCATCTAGCAGTATGTCTTTATTTGGGTTATTTTTCACTATTTGGTTATTGAAAGTCCTTCCATTAACTGATGCAGTTATACAAATGTATTTTGTGTTCTGAAGCTATTATTGAATAGTACGACAGGAACACTAAAAATATTTGAAAAAATCTGATGTACTTTTTTGCTTCTATAACTTCACACTTTTCTTTTTGTAATTTGGTAAAGAAAACAAAACCAAAAAAAATATATCAGTCTCACAGCCAGGACCTCATATGCTGTGTTTCATCCCAGTGGGAAGATTGATGGGCAAGTTATAAACCCCTGAAATAGGGGTTTATAATGGAAATGCTGGCAGCCCTTTAACTATAGCAGCACAAGCAGTGCAGCAATAAATACTATGCTTCATCTGTAAACAGAAATTTAGGATGCAGTTTGCAGCCTTGACCTTCAGGCTCCAACTGTGTTTAGATCATTAAGATTCCATAAATACTGTAATTTACAGCCTTCTGAAGGAAGAATTTGTGTGCACAGTAAAGCACGTATTCTTCATGAAAAAATGATTGCTTCCTGTATACCCATTTGGACTCATATTCTCAACCTCAATCAAAGTACTTGACAAATTTGCTGAAGTTTAGGCATCATTTTTAGGCTTGTGTTTGTCCTAATTCACAGCTCTCTGGATCTATACTATGTTTTCTCTTCTAGAAGTTGCATTAAAAAGAAAAGTGGATTTTTTGCTTTATTGCAGGAGGTGGGTTGCAACCTACTTGTGCCTGTTTACTAAAGGGAAGCCAATATATCTTTTCTGCAATTTCTTTGTATTTTGTACTCTCATTGCCATAGCTGTAGTCTCTCATTGTGTACATGTACTGTATATATACTGTATATATGTAGATTTCTTATTCCAGTCATTGCCATAGGGCAATTATTGAGCAGAATTGATACATTATTCTTCTATAATGAGCAGTAAAATTATTACTGTTACTAACATATCACTACATGTAGTTTCCTGTTGGGGATAGGAGAAGATGCTCTATCTCTGTAGTCTAAACAAACGGTGCTTCAGCCATAATTTAACAGATTGAAGCAAAGACCTGGGACAATTTCCTGTTTCAAGTTTAATCTACCTTAGCCTGCCAAGTTTATACTGTCCATTAAGGCTCTATGCATCTGTCAACATATTTTATGGAATTTTTGCAAATGTCTTTGTGCTATGTCTAGTAGAGAAAATAATTGAGTGAAACAAGCATTAATTAGGCAAAAAGTAAGGATAAAACAATCTGTGTTTTCAAGAAAGACCTCCAGCAGTTTGTCTTGCTCATTTGTGCAAGTTAAACTTCTTCCGCTTGCTTCTTTTTATCACGGATACCCAGCTGTGGCATTAACACTCCATTGGGCTAAAAAGTTGCGACAAATCAGTGCATTACAATGCACTGAATAAATACTCAATGGAAGTGATGATAGATTGTGTATCCTGAATTTGCCATAATGAGATGAAAGAACAATCCAAAGATGCTTTTAGCACCATGAAAAAAGGTAATTTGCATCACTGCTAATCTCATGCCACTCAAGTGTCTCATGCCAAACAAGTGTTTGTTGTTCACTAGAACAAATGTTTTCCTTTCAGATTGAGTTCTGTTATATACATTCCTGACATATGTACAGAGTCTACTGGATTTATTTCTGTTTTGCTGATAAACTGCAGCAGATTCTCAGGTGTCAAAATTCACATACCCCCGGACTTAAATTTCTACAGATACATTTAAGTAGGAAAATGTAAGTCCTTATTAAATCTCTGTATGTAAACAAGCTGCTCATTGGATTTACAGAGGAAAAGCATTAAAGATGTAAATATCCTGCTAATCTTAAACAATGACATGGGTAAACATGTAGTGCAATGTCATTTGAAAAAAATACTAGTCTAGTGTTTCAACAACAGGCCGTGATTCTGTCTTACTGTGCAGACTCTGCAGATTTGCTTTTTCACTTTGAACTCTTCATTTGTGTCCTCAAAAGGAAACTATTCTTGTATACTTTGTTGTAATGTCTGAGACATTTTTGACTGACCTAAAACAAACAAATGGATTTTTTTTCCTGCATTGTACTATGTGGAACAGAAGGTGATTTGATATGGTGCAGATAATCCTCAGAATTGGAAATCCTGCCACTACTCATGTTGCGCTGGCAGTAGTTGATCACATTCTGTATTGTTATGTTATCTGTCATGAAAAAAAAAAAAATTAAATACAATACTGGAATGATGTTGGGGGAGAAGGATAGATTTCTGTACTGGTTTTCGAATAGTGTATCTCAGATTTTGCCATTCAGTCAGAATAAATTAATTTTCTTTTTACTGCACAGCAAGGATTTTGCATCTGACTTTTCACCTTAATATCTTGTATCTTTAAAATTTACATCTCATTTTTTTTTCTATAATTGTTCTACATCTTATAAATGCAGTTGTGATAAGTGGTATTACTCGTTTCACTTTCTAAGTCTTCGGTGGTGCTTCTTGGTTCTGTCAGTACTGATGAGTCTCTTTTCTTCTCAGATTCAACCCTCCAGGAAAACTTTGTCTCTTTTTCTCTACATCTCCAAACTTGGTCCTGCTATGTCTTATCTTGTACATTGTACTTATTTTTGTCCTTCCCTATAAATCCTTCCTATTGTCCATGTCTTCTTTGTTGTGGCTTTACATCCTGGATTCCTTATTATATACCTTTCACGTTATTAACAACTTCTGCCTTTTTTCTGTCCATTTCTTGCCCTGTGAAATGTAAGTTCCTATGCTTCACTTCCAGTCTTACAGAAACTTGTACCATAGCTACTTCATCTTTTTGTACTGATTTTTCGATCACTTGTTTTCTACTTGTTCTACTTTTCCTTTCATTTCCCCCCACTCATGTTTGCATTTTCTGATCACTGCAGTCCTTGTTCAGCTCCCTTCTCTCCAATAGGCATTTGTCAAAATGTATTTCATGCTTAAAAATTCTTTCTGCCTTCTTCCTTCAAACTCTCAGTACTTGTGCAGTCTAATTACAGTTTTTGTCAGTGTAAGTTAGAGATGATGAGCTCAAATATTCGAGATAGAAAAAATGACACACAGCATCACTAAGCTTCTGTATAGCTCATTTTTGGATCTACTAATGGCAAAAAAAAAAAAAAAAGTTAAAAAGGTTAAAAAAATATGTCACAGGAAATATTCCAGGAACAGTTTTTATGTTAAGAAAGTGGGAAAGCAAAAAGAAATTTCAAGAGAGAGGTGAGTATTGGCAGCTATGTACTGTCAGAACACCTGAGGTCCTGTACAGTCCTTGGTAAATCTTAGGTTAATGCAAATTTGGAAGACGATTTTCTTCTAGTCTGGTAGTAGACATTGAATGAAAGGATGAGGTGCTCAGTTTCTGTGGTTCTCTAAATAGATGTCGTGTCTTATGATCAGGTTCTTAAAAACTGGTGACAATCATATGAGTCAGGGAATAAGTCATACTCAAAACACCTGATTTGAGTGACAATTCAAATGGTTTCTCCACTAGAATCACAGTTATGTATATAGACCATGATGTAATGACTGTATTTGTTGTTTTGCATATTTTTACTATTTTAAGACCACTTGCTGCATTAAGTAATACTGAATTAGACATCTGCAGAGATGTAATTATGGTTAACTTTAAAGCTGATTTAAAGTGAACATGAAAATCTTTTCATGACACCTGCAAAAGCAGAAAACCAATACAATTAAGGATTATGTCACGTCTGGAAACTAGCTTTCTCATTTCCCTGGTAGGAATGGTAAACCTGGGTGTACATACCTTCATTTATTTTTCCCATACGTACTTCTTGTGAATTTTCTTCCATTTGTTTAATTTGATCAATTTTTACACTTCTAAAACTGCAGTATACTATAATTTAATACAGCATTGGTGGCCCTGAAGATGAGATTTTATCCAGGACATATGCTTCCCACAAATGTGCGTGGTCTTGACCTTGCAAAGAGTCTTTTTTTTTTTTTTTTTTTTTAATATAATGACATTTGCTTATATTATGTGGACTTACTAGATTTTTAGCCCATTTCACACTGGTTGTTCGGCTACTGTAAAAAGGTAAAAAAATACAGAAGGCTATTGAGTGAGCTCAAGGCAAAGCTATCACACCAACTCCTAGAAACTCTTTTGATTACATTACAGTTCCATTCAATTTCCATTGTTGGCAGATCATGCTCAGATCTGTGCTTATATTGTTAAATAGACCAAGAATATTGGGTTACAGAGCAAAATAGGCTATGATGTCTTAAAGTTATATAAAGAATTAGATTTCGAGTTTATTACATTTGACAGAAACTTAATATTTCATACATTATTTCATTGTTCTTGTAAACAGTATGCTCAATAACATTTTTTAGATCCAAGAACTATATGGTCTCACATTTTTGGCCAAGACAGATAAGAACCACATAGTGTTAAATATTAGCCAGGAATATTTCTCAAATCTAGTACAAAAATAAGCAGAATTAATAGGGGAAATAGTTAATATGTCATTTTCCCTCCCAGAATATATTACCCAGGCCACAGGGCTTAGAAATCTGGTAGTGAGATCATTAATAGGAAACTTACCTTTGTGATTTAAAAGTGCAAATATTGTGTGTATGTATGCTGTAGAATGTAATAAAATAAAACCTCAGACATTTATTTAACATACATATTATGACATAATTGATTTTTAATTCATAATTAACTGTTATGATAATGACCCTTCTGATTTTGATAACAGTTTCACATGCCACATGGTAGGGACTAACTTAAGATGATAAAGCTAATCGGGATGAGAGCTGGAAATTGAGGTCAAACCAGTTTAATAAATCAAACACTGGATGATTCTTTTTGATGCTTTGTTTGTAAATGGTATTCCTCCTTAAGAATCGGATGTTTTACACAATTTCTAAATAAAAATCACTATGAAGCCTTTAGAGCATCAGCTGTGAGCCATTTGGAAATAATTTTATTAATTCACTTCCCTCAAGTCCTTTAAAATAGTAGCACATCTGCTTTGAATTTGACTATTTCAGATCAGACATCCTTAAAAGAAAAATAGTTTCCTCCAAATTATCCAGCATATGTTTCTTTCATTTGAAAAACAAGCGTAGCTTAAATCAAAGAACAACGTGCTTACATTTGTTACCAGCAGCTACATTATTTGAAATTTAACAAAGTATTTTTCCTACTAGTTCTTGCCAGCAAATAACAATTTAAAAGTACAATTAATATGGTTTAATGCATACATCACTCTTAGGTCCTTGCAAGTCCTTGTTCTAAAAATTTACAGAAAAAATATTGAAGGATATTCAGGGAATAGTTTGTGTGTAGATGGAGTATATATTCTCTCATCAGTTGCATATAGAGTTTGAAAGCTCTGTGGAAAAGAATCTGATAGTGTGTTAAGTTTTGTGACTTTTTCAGGAATTTCTAGATAAACTCACTTAATTAGTTTCTGTAAAACCTTAGAGAAGATCATGCCTAATTAATTAGAGGACTGCTCTTTAACCATGATAAATAATTGCTTGGAACTTCTGAAGACAAATTGCATCCTAATGTTTCTTTTTCTTTTCACTTCTGTTCTGTGAAGTCATTCTGTACTGTTGAACTTGTAGAATTGATTCTTCTTACTTATTCATCTTATCTACTCCAAAGTAGGAAAAAAATAAGTTTCTTAAACTGAGCAGATTTTAAGAGTGGAGAAACTGTGAGTGAAAGGTAAAGTTTATGTTCACCCCTTGCAAGTGGGTGTAATGTTGAAGATGATATTTTACTTAAACTTCACTTAAACTCAGTCTTTAAACTAGTCAGACTTCTTAGCTCCATTATTCTCATTTGAGTCTGTTCCAGAACACTCAGTCCTCTTCTGATTACCAACTTGCATCCAGCTTCCACTTCCTCATGCTTATTTTATATCAGCTACTAGAAAATACTAGAAGCTGTTACGCTATCATGAGCCACAAAAAATACAGTAAAAAATAAATTAAGTAATTACTGTTTGTATGATGAAAGTGGAAAAGTTTAGCTACAGGTTGTCATAGATACAGTCTCCCAATCTAAATCTTTTCTAAGCCATCACAGAGCACTGTCCTATTATCTGAAAATTAAGATAACACTGTTAGCTCTATTTTATGTCAGTCATTTCTGTTGACAGTAATTATTCATCTATCAAAAACAACAAAAAGATCATTTTCTTACATGCATCAGAACACAAGTGAAAGTGTTTTCTGTGAATGTTGAGGTTTGGTCTTAAAAATTCTTAAAGCAACCTTTACGCAGCTTGATTTTTAATAGATCTTTATCTTTAGGATTCTGAATGCTAATACATGCAAATTGGATCTACCAATGAATCTGTAAGGGTGGGAAGGTTTGTAGTCTGCAGGTAAGGTTACAGTTAGGATGGGGGTTTAGCAGGGTGCATCAGGCTGAAACTTAAGCTAGGTAAGGTTAAGCTTTAGCAATAATTCAGTAAGAGATCAGTGTTTTATGACAGTGCATTTATTACCTTTAAAAAAGTACTGTAATCAAAGATAACTGTAGGGAAATAAAAGATAATGTGTCTTGTGACCAGCTATCGTTGCAGTTTGGCTTCTCTTTTTCCTTTGCTTATTTGGCAAGCAATCAAGCCAAACCAAGCCTCAAGACACTTCAAAGAGCTGCCAAAATCAGGATTTTTTTTTTTTTTTTTTTTTAACACAGCCTATTCTAAATCGGCCTCTTGGAAATGGATTCAGATTTTGAATAATTATCTCCTTGTCATCACATGTCTGAACAGGTTTTTATTAAATACAGACTGACCAGAACCCCCTTTGCCATAACCAACTCAACTAAAGGTGTCTCAACTCTGGTCTCTTATAAAAGCTAAATTTCTGTCTGGCAGGGATGGAGTATATGTAGTTTGCTACTGTTACGCAGTGATGCCTTTGAAACGCCTTCCCTGTGGTTAGTCTTGAGTTAGGTTTGATGCCTGGATTATCTCTAGTTTATCAGCTGCTGATTCATATCCATCTGGCAGGTATTCAACTTTGTGATATACATGATTTCAATACGTCACCTTCCGTAATACATACTGGTAAAACATTTTTCAGTCCTATAATGAGAGTGCTTAACAAAGGCAACTGATGGCCCTTAAAAAGAATAGGCAGTGTAGGAAGTAAAAGTTAGGAACAATGCATTACAAATGAGGAATCCTTAAATATGACAGGGTGATTTTTTAGGGTCAGTGAAGGAATAGACAGCTAAGTTGCCCTAAAAGGTTGGCTGCCATATCCCGTCTTCCCTGGCCACGTGCATGCTGTTGGTCACAAGGCCCCAGAGCCAGTGACTCTACCATTTGATCCAGCAAGAAATGAGCACTGCAGAAAAGGCTTTTCCTCTGGATTATCCATAATGACATTGTAATGACAGTTCACCGCTGCGTACATTTTATCCTGATAAAAGAGAGTCTTACGTGTCTAGCAGCTATAATCTTATAATAATCCACTTCTTCCATAACAATGCCGTGAAATAAAATAGGTAAACCAAGCATATGTGCATGTCAATAAAGTTTAAAAAGTAAAAAGAGAAGAAAGGAGAAACACTGTTGGAGATCAAAAGGATCAGGGACTTAGAGGAAGAAGAGAAGCTTTCTTGTACCTTCACCATAAAAAATTTTTGAGGTACAAATTGGTGTAAATAAGATAGAATAAATCGGCTCATGCAGTTTCCAGGAAAGGAGAGTTTGCAATATTTTATGTCCTGCAATAAATAAACACACTGTGGAACTGGAGGCCCCAGCATGTAAATAGTATTATTAGAAAGCATTTATTTATTTATCTGGTTAGTAATAGTTTGTATTTTACAAGCATGAATGAAAACAAACTCATAGGTCTTAGAAAAGTACATTCAAAACTGAATATTATCATGAGAAAGGGAAATGCTGAAAATCCCTGTTTTGGTACTTTTTTTTTTCCGGAGAGTAGGAGAAAAAATGATTCAGGGATTTATAAAATTAAATGTGTGAGGATGCTGAAGCAGCTGTAGTCACAGCATATGGTGTTATAAATGGAGTAGACAGAGGGTGCCCATAGCATTTATCAGTAAATGATTTTAAAGTGATTCCATTGAGACAATGAACTCATTTCTTATGGTACCATATACTGGCTGCTGTGTCCTAATGATTTGGTCATTACTTTTCTTTCCAAAATTTCATACTGTAACTCTTAGATAGGAGGCTATGTGTAAATACCTGAATAATTCTGCTTATGTGTTGTACATCACCTACATGTAAACTTTTCTTGTAAGCTAAAACATCCTTTTTCATGGCAAGAATAATGTAGTAAACTAGTTTTATCTGTACTGGTCTGTTGTTGTAATGTAATCTTCAAAATATTTTGAGTTGTGTTAGTCACTATATTATTTAGTTTGATCATTCAAGATTTTTTCAAATGCGTTTTGGTTTAGTGAGAGTGGCATTCCATCCTTGTTTGTGATAATATAAAACAGCATTTAACTGTATTGGCATTATTTTGATAAATAATTAACGTTTATGTTCCTAGGCCTGCAAAGGGCTCATAAAAGTTATAAATGAGGTCCTATTAGAATCTATTTTAGAAGTTTCTTTGCTTTAGTTTTCTGAGGCTCATTCTTTTGTATGGAGACATTTTACCTCTTTCAGAGGTAGTGCCTGAAGTTACTTGTTAGGTTTTCTAGTTCAGTGTTATACTTTTCAGGTCACTGTGATGTGTCATTGGAACAAGCCCATTAAGATAAGTGATTTGTGTTGTAATTTCATTAGCGTCATCAGTAGTGTACTACACATCTCTGTTTTCTCATTTTTTATGGGTCAAGCTGACTGCATGAATTATATTTGCAGTATCAAAATAGTTAAAGACGAAGGTTGATACTTAAGCAATTAGGCCAGAAGCTAGAATCATTGTTTTAGAGGTATAGACTACAAACCAATTTGTATTAAGGAATTGTTTAAGTCATTAAATTTCACAGTATAAATTGAAGTGTCTTAGGATCATTATGCACATCATAGTCACATGGCAATATCTTGTGCTAAAGCAATGGCTGTTTTTTATTTTTCAATCCACGTGTAATTTTTAATGAAAACACTTTTCTGACTTGTAAAGGCATGGAAGTAATAAACTGGACTAGCCTTTTTAATTTTTTTTTTTTTTTTTTTATTTGATGAAGCTTGCACTGAGATAAGTAAAATGGTATAAATTGATTCTCATGAACATGCATAAAACGAGAAAACATTTTATGCCACTAAAAGGATGTTATGGTTTGCCAAGCAAAGATAAGTAATTTGAAAATAAAAGATCCTAGTGAGAATCCCTAGCAGAAAATCTGCAAAAAAACAGGTATTCTATAATGTTATTATTATTTTAAAGTATTTGCATACATAAAAATAAAAAATAGGTTCTGTCATACAATGCAATCAGCTATGCCTAAATCATATTACTATTGTAAAAGTTAAGACATTCTGTTAAATTATGATAGCTGACTGCTCATCTCTTTTATACATCAAACTGCTCAGTTTTTCTCATTAGACACCAATTTGTACTGTAGTCAGGTGGGGTGGGCAGGGAATATTTGTCTCTTTACAGTAGACCACCTGCCATTGGAATCACAGCAATAGAATTAAACTCTTCTAACATCCTTTACTCTCAAGGTAGACCATTTTTTAAAATTATTTTTTATTTTTACTGTTTTTCTTTTTTTGGCTATGTGCCTTGTTTACAGCATTTTTGAAGATGGGATAGAAAAAGATCAGTTTCTATTCACATCACTTATTTTCTGAGGAGTCCCTAAATGTTCCTGTCTTCAGATCATCCTCTCTTTAGAATGATTCCTAGCAGTTTAAGTTAGTGTCATTCTGCTGGTGGGTTATTGGCCTATTACATTCTTATTAGTCGACAGTACCACCTGTAAAGAAACAGAGGAATCCTAATATAAATAATATTGTCAGTGTTGTATGCATTTGGAGCAGAACCCTTGCTCAAACTCTCCCAGACACCAGCTACCAGATAGGACTGTCGCATACCTTCTGAAAGTAGAAAAGTAATGTGATTATCTCTAGTATTGCCCCTGCTGTTCAAGGGTTTCAAGGGGTTGTGAACAGGCTTCTGTCTCCCTGTGAACTGTGGGTACAGTAGAGGAGAGTTCTTCAAAAGCTCGCACTGATCTCAGCAGGAGTCCCTGAATTGATTTCAGAGGGAGCAAAATCAATCCCTGCTTTGAAAACTACAGTATTTCCCACAGCACAGCCTATCCTTAAAAACCAACCAACCAAGATTTTTTTCTGGTTCTCAATATACACAGTTTTCATTTACTATATCACAAAGAAGCTTTAGGGACAATCCATAATATAACTTCAGTCACCTTCAAGTGTAAGCTGCATCGTATTCTCAAGGACAAGTAGTATCAGCTCCGAACTGAGGAAGCCCGCAAATGTCCCCCTCTGGCTTCTCCACTGCAAGCTGAAGATGTTTTTGCCACATCTGCTTGTTACTGTCCTCTTGATGGAGGCTTCTGTCCATGCTGTGCTGTTCCTGTAAGTGTTCCTAACCTGTTTCATGCTAAATGATCTAGGTCAGTGATGACCCACTACTTGAACTATGTAAGCTATCCTTCTACTGCAATGTTGGAAACAAACAGTTTCCCCCTTTTATTTAGAAGGACTGTGTATTGCATTGTAGAACACTTGAAATGAATAGATGCATCACTATTGGGGGATAAAAAGCTTATAATTCATATTGTGTGGTGTTAATATTTTGTTGCTAGTCTTAGATATATATCCAATACAGAAAGATAAAAAATTAAAGACTGGAAAAATGTGTTATGAGGGTAGGAATTACTTCATATCTTTGTAAAATACAAAACACCTTTTTAAACTGAAAATCATGGCAGAAGATTGGAGATATTCTGTGGTGTTATTTATTCTGCTTCTTCATCACCATTCCTCCTGACAGACTAGCAATTAGATGACTGTTGTAGTAATAAGATACACTTTTGTGCTCATCTGTCTTGTAGGTATTTGGCAGTTTTATTACTAATTGGAGTTGCCACTGGGCCTGTCCTGTCATGCAGTTAGGTTACTAATGGATTGTCTGAGTTGTTCTGCTTACTTGTTGGTTTCATTCTGTGAAACAACTTCCCCGCTGCCCTGAACTCCTGCATTGTGTTTAAGGATAATGTGTTGCACAAGATCACTTGTAGTGTTCCTGTTTCAAGTTTCACTCACTTCTGTTTATAATCAAAGGAGCCCCTGGGTGGAGATTTATGATATTTACATGCTCTTCTAATTAGGATAATGATTACACCTGTTTTTAGATAATATTTACAGCCTGCCTCAAAAGGTCTCAATGAAATCAATAGCTAGCTTTGAATAATGAGCCTTCAGCACCTCATACAGATAACATTTTCAAGGAATTGGACATTGCCTTTGCATGGATTTTGATATATGCCATTAAAAAAGTCTTGCAGTTATTATTATAGAAAAACACAGTTCTTATTTTATAAGGCTTTAGCTGTGCATTCCATTTATTTCCTTCCTCAAGTACGTGACATTAAAGATGGGTTACTCTTGTTCTGATGCCACAAAGGATTATTGATGAAATAAAGGTGCTGCTGAAGGCAGTGAGAGTTTTACCATTGACTTCAATGCAGCTAGAATTTGACTTCTGAAGTGTGAAATAAATAACAGGAGCAGATAGGGGGAAAAAAAAATCCATGCCTACAGTCCACAGTAATAACTAAACTTTTTTTAGAGGGGAATACACTGAGTCCAGCCTAGACATGAAAAACTTCACAATGGGTGTGATGGGCTTATGCTCATGATTTTGATGAAATTTTCAAAGACCAAAAAGGAATTTAAAATTTCTTTGATGGACTTCTGTGAATATTTCAATGTATTTACACATAAATCAATGGAAAGATCCAGTTTACAAAGCTGTAATAAATATGCAGTTGTCTTTCAGTCTGCCATGGGTCAGCTCTACTGTGCACAATATGTATCATCTATAAAATGTGTCTGATACTTGCAAGGATTCTTGATGATTTCTGAAGATTGTTTTGAGTAACAAGTTTACCATTCTCCATTGTTCTCTTTTAGAAACATTCTTTACAGACTAGATGAAAGGACAAACCAGTTTTCAGTACTGCTAGAGGCACTGGAGCACTACAAACTACATCAGTCAAATGAGACCATTCAAGCAGCCTTGTCAGAGGTGCTGAACAGCATCAGTTCAGCTCAGGTTTACTTCAAAGCAGGACTTGATGTGTTTGAGACTACCTTAGCTGGAAAGAAATGAGAGAATTCTCTACATTCTAAGACGTTTGTTTACAACTCGCTAAACAAAAGTTCAACTTGGACCAGAATTTCTCTGAGGATGAAACCTTTCTCAACTTTTCTTTCAGTTGGCGCTAAAATGTACTGCAATGTGTTTTTTTATAAATATAAAACAGTCTTTTGCACTGTTCACAGTATATCTCAAATGTCTGTTTCTGAATGTATCAAACAATGGGAGGGACTAACACTTAATGATTTTTGGAAGGACATCTGCTGTATTTTTATATGTAAAATATATTTTTGTGACTAAAAGTTCAGTCTTGCGAAGTACCAAGCACATCCTGCAATACACTGAAGACCTGGTTCTGAGACACCCCAGATGTATACCCAGGTGAGCTTTCCATGCCTACTCTGTCAGAAAAATATGAGTTAAATATACTCTTGTGTTCCTTAACTTCCTCAGCAAACTCTTATTCCTTACTTTCAGAATAAGTAGTTGAAGGATGTGGCACTTTCTGGGGTATGCAGTGCTGAAGTTAATCTGGAAATGCTCAAAACACCTTTATCAGTGCAATCTAACATCTTTATTCCTGTGGAAGAATATATACCTCAATTCTGAGAATACAGATAAATTTTGATTATCACATTTCTGTCTGAAACAAAATTGTTTTCTCTGCTAATTCTTGGAGAGAGAATTTCTGTGATGATTACAAGTGATTTGAAGTGTTTGCATCAGTAGTTAAAAGTGCAAAAAAAATATGAATCTTTATGTTAAGTAAAAGAATTGCCTAGTCTAATTAAGCTACAGTCCTTGTAAGTTTATATGTTACCGAAAGAAGCCACTTCAAAGTCTCCCTAAATTTTCAGGGAGCAGTTTGTAAAAATAAGAGCTCGAAGTTCTGGAAACATTTCTGACTTCCACCACTTCCGACACCACTCACTATTCCAGGGTGGATCATTCCTACTGTAGTGCCCAGTTTTTTCCCCACCTACCACAGAACAAGCAATTCACCTCTGAAGACAAATAGATGAAGCATACTGCAGGGCTAGTTTGCATTGGTGGAAGCCCTGTCCAGAGGTTGTAATCACAGCGTTAACTTGAAGTAATCTCTGAACGAAAGGATCAGGAGATTCAGTGTCCTAAACCTCTAAGGGGATCATATACACACTTGAGAATTGCGTCTTAATAATATGAACACTTAAAATTGTTAAACCCAACTGGGTTTAGAGTTTTACAATCCCAGATGATTCTGGGATTAGAGCTTAAAAAATAATTTTATATAGATTCTTAGAATTAAAATGTAATTTATTTGATGGAAACAATAAATGGATTGTTACCAAATTTGCCATGGAAACATTGCAGAAACATTTCAGGTATCTGTATGAATGTAAAGAAATGTCTTCAGGAAAATTTCAAAGTGCACAGTTTGGTGAAAGGGTGAAAGCTTATGGAATAGCTTTTGAATTGAGCATTTGTAATGTATATGTTCACATTACCAAGAAATGAGAGTTGTTTTGGATCTGTGTTTCTGTTTTCCCAAAGACGTGGGCAAATGGGCCTCTAGGACGGGGTATGTATAGCTATGCTGTTGCTACATTTCTTTGCAAGTTTTTATCATAACATGGGCAAAAGCATCCCTGTTCTGACAGAGGTGGGACTATGCAATTATACAGCCACAAGTGAAGTGAGAATATGTTCAGAAACAGTGACTGTGACTGCATGAACTAAGACATGATTATCTCAATTTACCTGGCATCTGTTAAGAAAGAGCGTATGATTATTCTCTTGCTAATGCTAGTACCAAGTCTGTTTACTGCAAAGAGGGTTTGACTGCTGAAGAGTAACATTTTTTATGATAATCTAATGGTTGTCTATCCCCTTGTTTCCATAATTTTTATATAGTAATATTTAAATGGTTGGAATAGCCACATTTGAGTTTGTTTCTTTTGTGATAGTATTTAGAAATGTAATATGCACACTACATGTGAATTGTCTTTTCTAATAGGGATGACTCTTCTAACAGGAAGTTTAGTAACGTTTTCTTTAGAGTGCTGACTCACAGTGGAGTCAATGTCTATGGTTTTTAATGATATAGGCTCAGGTGCCATTAAGAGACCAAAACCAGAGATGAACACTTCCTTTAATTCTGCCAGGTGAATTTAATAACTATTTCCTGTCCAGCAAACCTTCCCCTAATGTAGCCCAAAGTGTACTCATGCAAAATCAGGGAAATCAGTTGGGAAGAGTATCTGTCATGTATGATTTCTCAACCATGTAATTCCTCACTAAAACATTTATCTTGTTGTCTCACTAATCTCCTTCTATAACACCTTTAAAAACAGAAGACTTCGAAGTGCTCCACCACAAAAGGCATTGCTACTATATTGCTACCTGTAAATTCTAGAGACAATCATATATTCCTGTTGTAGAGATGAATCAAATGAGCTCTTTGGGGACAAAAATGCATTGATTTCAATGCCATCTCACACTTGTAGATTTCTAGGTTTTTATTTCAAATGTTCAAATTCTGTGTATATAAGTGAGTGCTCAGTGATAATATTTGCACCATTATAGCTTTGGAAAAGGTACTTTTGAGCCATATCTTTCCATTGATTTTTAAATCCTACCCATTGACTTCAAAGAATTTATATCAAGTTAAGATCCTAAACACCTGGAGTATTTCTAACAGAATTTTCTAGCTGTGGAACATCAGCTAAGGGAAGGTATTAGTAAATCATAGTAGCTTACCCAGACTGAATTCATTCCTGTATTGTTTTGAAAAGAATAGAGCGCCCTTAAAGGCTGCAGCATGTTTGCAAATTGCCTGAATGATAGTAAAAATCTGTTACTTTTACAGAAGCATCGACTGCCAGAGACAGTATAACAAATGCATTGATTACTAAGTAATCTAGTCATACTCTCAGTGACCAGAAAATCCTTGCAGCTTGCAATATTCGTATGTTGAGATGGTTGATAATAAAAAGCTAATAAGATTTTATTAGTGTGTATTTCAGAGAGTACATAAAGAAGCTAAAGTGTAATCAACTCAGATGAATAATAAGTACATGGGAGCTGGATTTTGAGTACTAACCTTAAAAAAGGCAGTGAATTGTTTTTATCATCCAAGAAAAACAAGGCTCTTTTGATATACAGTATATGTGCAAATACACAAACACACAAATATGCAAATGCCTTATATCTTCAAAACACTGCAGAAATATTAATTTACCTGCAGAGAGATGATACATCTGCACAAACACTGATGTAAATAATAACTACATTGGAAAATTAGCATTCATTTTGCACTGCTTCACTTACCTTTTAAAAAGTGTTTCAGTCTAGATGTGTGAAAGAAGGCACTGCAGCTGACCTAAGTTCCTGAAGCAGTAGGTAGGAAAAGGCAAAATTTCTCAGGTATCACAGAACGTACCTCTGGAGGCCATCTAGTCTTTGCTTGAGCAGGATCACCTGGGGCTGTATTCTCAAAAGGGAATATGTCCAGATGACTTTTAAATATCTTCAGGGATGGAGATTCCACAGCATCTCTGGACAGTGGCTTCCAGTGCTTGGTCACCCTCATATTATATATATATATATATTCTTATTCCATAGATATAGTTTCTCCAAATTTATCCCTATATTTTTAGTTGTAAAAATATTAATAGGTTTAATTACATACATTCAAAGGATAACCATCATTTCATTCAGTGAAAACTCTTGTCCAAGGTTTCCAGAATTCCACAGTCAATATTTTGGAAAGTTTGTATATGAAAATTTGTACTGCTCACCAAAAGGTTTATTTTTAAATTGTAGAGACTAATGCCTTTGTCTTTTGAGGTTGTTACAGTGCCTGGTTCCCAATCACAGGTTTTCCGTATAAGACTTACTGAGAACAAAAGATGAGTTAGAAAATGCAGGGAGGAGAAGTCAGCTTATGGGCAGCTATATGCTATGGTAATTGTATTTTTTGCTTTAAAACTAATAAATACGATAAGCATAGTTATATGCATATGCATTTTCAAGAGTCCAGTTAAGATGTTCCTCAAAATCCTTCTGTGGGGAACTGTTACCTGTGTTACCCAGAAATGGGTACCTCTGACACATTGTAGACACTATCCATAGCCTAGGGTGGAAGATGTTCATTCCCTCTAGCGCCCTCCTGCATTTTATTAAGTCTGAGAAAGGTGAATGATAGGAAACAAATCTCACTGTAAGATGTCTGGGAGCTGAATTTTGAGAAAGTCAGTCTTATACAGCACTGCAAATGTTCAAAACATAGCAAGGTGTCTTCTAGGGATGTGGTTTACAGGGTGAAATTGGAAGTAGGGTGGTGGTTGGACCAGATGATCTCGAAGGTCTTTTCCAACCTTAATGATTCTATGATTCTGTTGGAGCTCAGTCTACAAAACTTGGGATAGAGACTCCAATATAGCAAAGAAAGGTCTCAGAAATATAGAATAAACAATTAGTTACTGGCTATTAAAGGTTATATTTAGAGTAAAAAAATGGCTACAGAATGGCTACATACAAAAGGTATATGTATAAAGATATGTAAAAAAAAAAAAATGGCTAGAGCAGAAGCAAAATTTGGCTACTGTATCACAGTGTTTTAAGTGATTAAGGATTGCAAGGACTCAAGCCATGTGCACAAAAATGAATGTGAACACTTGAACCAAGGAAGTGCCTAAGAATAATGAAGACTCATTTAGGAAGCAGATAGGTAGCAAACGATTTAAGAGTATCTGAATTGGACTGTATGTTTTCTAAGACTATGGTGCAATCAGACCTAACATTGTTTTTCCCTAATTTTAATCCCATTGCCCCTGGTTGTACGTAGTATTGCTCTTACACACTCAGCGTAACTGGAGAATATGTACACGTGCAGATTTAGGTTCAGTGAAAGATTATGTTCCCCCTCAATCATACTGACTCGGTCTGTTTCTTTCAGCAGGATTGATTTTACCATGACTGCTTATCAGGGTGCTATACTACACGAGTGAGGTCAGCAGAATTTGGCTACTGTTTGTGGAATTTCCCAAAAGATTTTATATTAGAATATTGTTTATTTATGTTTAGTCTATTCTCCTTAATCTCCTAATATATGTTATTACAATTAAGAGTACATTTTTTCAAAAAATGGGCAGGAGTTGCTTGGTCAATGCTAAGTATACACAGGCAGTATGTACATGTACAAGTGTTAATTTAGTATTAACTGAAGAGTTGTTATAAATGTTGGCATGGATTAATGCACACATTCTCTTATGAGTTTCAGAAATTGGAACTGATACAAGGGCTTAATTGAAGAAATGCAGTCAGACTGTAGGTGAGGAACAACATTTGCTACATAAATGCAGTATATACTTCCTTGTCTGCCTAATCCACTGGGTTAAAAAAGATTATGGTTTTATTTAAACTCCTTTTCTCTGATATGTTTTCTAACAAGCCTTTGAAAATGAAGTCTTGCTCTTTTCTTTTAAATTCCTGTTATCTTTAATGTTTATGGAAAGCTCGCGATGTGTTAAGACAATGTGAGGTCTTCCTGTCTGATCATTCTTGGATTTTTTGGTAGAATTTGAAGTTGTATTTCAAATGGTCCTTGAAAGAAGGTCATTTACTGAGCTGTTAATATATATGATACAATAGGCTTGGGTGCTTGCCGTTGCCATGCAGTGGTGTAGGTATGCAATGTGGTGCTTCAGGCACTAAAGAGAACAAATATGTTTTTATGATAGTATTGCAAAGACCTACTAATTTTCCCCCATTTGAAACTGTTCTAGTTGGAGTATACTGGTAATACAGCAACTTAACATTGAGTTCTCTTAGCACCTGCAACAAAATCTTTCTACAGGTGGAATGTTGGGGTGTAGTCTGAGCTGTCAGTGTGCTTCCACAGTTTTTAAATAGCGTCCCTTGTAGCCCCAGTCAACTGTTAGGTAGTGCAGGCCTGATACTGGTCTGAATGGCACCCAGGTGGGACAGGTAAGTCTGACTGAGGCATTAGTTTGCTACAGAAACCATGTCCTTAAAAAGTTAAATGTAATATTTTGCTAGTACTTCCCAGACTTTGGGTGTTTTCAGTCTGTACTGATGGTTCTGAAGAAGTATACTAGAACACTGTTGTTTTTTTCATGTAGTCTCATTTTCTGTTCTCGACAGCTGAAACATCTTGTAGTCTATGAATCCACTAGAGGAGAAATAAGGAGATGCTTAATATTTCATACTTAGAGCAGATAAGATAAATACAAATTCTCTTTGTTTTCCATTTTCAGTTTATTCAAGTCAGTATGCAACATACTCTTATCACACATATTTGGTATTCTGAGACAAATGGAAAATGAATATAATACCATACCCAGAGAAAGTATAATGAATTCAGGGAACACTTCACAGTCAAGTGTTTTAACCATTTGCCAAAAATAAATAAATAAATAAATAAAAAGTATGAGTGAAGATATTTGGAACAGATACTCTTGGGGTTTTAGTACAGGTCTGGAAAATAATGTTCTTCTGCCTAAGGCCAGATTTTAGCATTGTGTTCATACCTAGCTGCATGGTAATGTGTTGTGTGTCAGCATCGCTGTACCTTTGAGGATTAAAGCTCACATGCTGTTATCAGTGATCATGTTAGTCTCAGTATGAACTATTATTTTTATGTCACATAACACCTTACAGATTTTAACTAATCAGATGGAATATGCAATTATTTCTGCCTTTTGTATGCAAGGGAGCAGCTGTCAAGTTGTGTTATCTTTGTGAAGCTTTGACACAGAGTGTGAGACGCCTGCATGATGACTCCTTCATTCCGTCTACATCAAAGTTTTCATGTAGTAAAATCAAGGTACCACAACTGATAGCTAGTCAATTCTGAATATTAAGCAACTAGTTTTTTCAACCATGCAGCAATATAAACTTGATGCAGTGATTCCTGGAAACCAATAAATACCATGTTGTGTGGAAATGTGCAATGAACGGTTGATTTTTATAAAGCATTATAGAATGTTGAGTCTGAATACAACAGCATATTTGCAAAATTAGTTTACGTTGTGTGAACTGTACTTTTATAACATACTGTAATGAAAAGGTAACATTGACTATTAATGTAAGGAGATTCTATATACTTTGATTAAGAAGTACCTTTACTTATCTGTGCTACGAATATAATTTTTGCGGTCTATGACAGTGTTTGTACAGAAGGCACCGTGGACTGGAATTCAATAATAGACAATTTGTAAAAGTGGTCCTGAATTAGACATTGTTTTTCCATTGTTATATTTTTGCTAGAAATCAAACTGGAATATGAAGATATGTATGATGTATATTGCACTGAATGATTTAAAATTATATTCATTTGCTTTTTTGTTGTTTTTGCTTTCTTTTTTTAGTTGGTTCTGCCAGTAAGCTCTTAACATATGCCTCTCAAGCTGCTGATTTAGTAACATAGATCCCAGGGCATTAAAGTATAATAAAAATTGGGAAGAAGGAGAAAAGCAAGAAAAATATATATAGACAGAACCTCAGAAACTGGGATCCAATAATTTACTTACAGGTAAAATTTGAATCAGCTTCTTTTTAGATGCTGGTAGATAGATAGCCCAGACATTCAGATAATTGGCCTTTCAGGTAGGTGCCTTTGTACACATACCTGTACAAAAAATCTCGATTTTTTGGGAATCGAGATTTTCAGAGATACATACTTGAGATACATACAATCTCCAAGTATACAGTATGAGACTCCTACAAACAAACAAAAAAATAATAAAATCTATTGAACAGCCTGAATTCTATCTGAAGAAAGAGACCACTCAGTTTATGATTAAGCAGTTATCTCATGAAAATATGAATTCCATGTTTTGTTTATTACATATAAATAACTTGAGTTTTTTTTCTCTACTTGTGAAGCACTTGAGAGGTGTAATGAAATATTTTCATTGTGAACAAATGTGTATTTCCAAATTTTATTTCCATTTTGTGTAGGTTTGTTTGTCTGTTTGCCTTTTTTTTTTTTTTTTTTTTTTTTCCTGAAACTGCTTTCATGTTCACCAGATTAAAAGTAAAAATAAAAGTGATACCTTCATAATGTTCTTAATAATGGCTAGAACATTAATCTAGTTTGGTACGTTAGCTCCATACAAACTGCAGCTCTTGACTAGAATATCTCATGGAATGTTAAGGACTCATTTGTGAAACATATTCATTCAGAATATGTTTTCTCTAAGCCATGTAAACATGTGCCATGAAAATAAAAGCCAGCTGTATAACAATTTATGCAAGTATCTGATTTTGAATTCGTGCTGATAGATCTATGCAACTCCATATCACTGAAAAACATCATTGAAGCCAAATGCTCTTTGCCTAGGTATGAAAATCTTCTGTGGCTCTGCCCATGACAGTGGACCATTAGTTTCTTTCACAGATTTTTTTCTGAACAATAAAGTTATATATATATATTAAGTTATATATAAAGTTAAGTTATATATAAAGTTATATATATATATATATATATATATATATTTGACATATTATAACAGTTTCAAGTAATCAGCCTTGGTATAGAACAGATTTGTCTGAGAGCATGGGAATATTAAAAAAAAAAAAAATCACTGTGTTCTTTTCAGATTTCTATAGCATCTTTTGTTCCTGCATTCCTTATCAAATAGTCGCATAGAGATCCATGTATGAATGGAGTCTACAAGTAATTATGATGGCATTCGGATTTTATATGAAGTGTAGATATTGTAACCATGCAACTGAACTGAAGAATAATTTGACACTGTCACAATGAAGTGTTTTCATACTATGCTTATGAGCAAGACGGAAGCAGAAACAAATTCTGGCCAGTGGATCCATAACTGCCTGATGGGGCCACCTGGGTGTTGAAAGTCTTAAGAGTGACAAAAGTGGGCTCTGGGAAAGGCAGGTCCTGGATAGAAGATTTAATTGCAGCAGAAAACACACAGTGGAGATGTGACGCCTGCCCAAAAAACTCTGATGCCAGTTTAACCAGCTGTCAATCTGTTCGGAATTTGCATTAAACCAGGAAGAGCAGATCAGCCTTGCTTGAGTTTGAGAAGGGCAAGGTATGAGATCGGTAAGACTACTTCCTAGACTAATACTAGAAACAGTAGCAAATCCTGTCTTTGAAAGAGAAGCACAGGCTTTTGGGAGCTAGCTTCTATATTCCATCAGCAGGGAACACAAAAGGGACTCGGAGTGGCTCTGGGAGTGGAATCAATTTTGAGACACTCAGTAACAACTGGATCAGACAAGAATGGGTGTGGGTAGTCTGAGGACTTGGTAAAATAAGCAAGATCTAAATGTCTAAGTTTAAAAAGTCTTAAAGCCCATGTTTATGCAAGTATACAAAGGCATCAAAGCAAATATTTTTTGCAGTAGAGTGACCTTGAACAGTCCATCGACATTATTTCTAACAAACTTCAATCTCTTTCTGCTTATAGTCTTCTCCTCTCAGCTGAAGAGGCTCTGGGCAGTATCTCAAGTGTTGTAAACCAAGATCACTCCTTTGAGGCTGTCAGCGTACACCAAGTGAAGATCTCATCCACTTGTTTGAGGCTGAGCTACAAATAAGAGAAGCACTTTCTGACATTGTTCGACAATCTCATTTCAAGAGAAATCTAATAGGTTTCTAGCCAATGCCTTGAATTCATCTTTGGTGTATTGGAGCAGAGGTCATTGCCATGCCAAAGATGAATTACCACACTGGGTTAAGGGTTGCTTTTCCTGCACAAAAGAATACACATCAGAATTAATACCATGCCAGTATTCACCTCCTTTTAACATCAATGACAGTTTATAGTGGCTATTGTACTTAAAATTTGACTTCTTCCTTAAAAAAAAAAAAAAAAAAAAAAAGTTACCTGTACCTGTCATCTCTTAAGAATAAGCTGCTTTTAAACTGTACAATACAAATCAGTTTCAGACAGCATTTTTCTGCATCCCTTTGCTGTGATTACAGAAGGTGATGATGAGTACAGTGCCCTATCAGAACTCTGTCACCACCTCTTCTATGGGAAGAAGGGAAAACAGTGGTTAGAGATGTACCTTAAGAGCTGAAACTATAGAAATATAAAATGTAAATCATAAAATGGTATTAGGTAAAATGGTATTAGTGTTCACATGGTCATGCATTTTTGAATGAACATTAAAGAATGAGTATGTAAAGTGAGGCAAAATGGGGAAATTTTGCGTCAATAATGAAGACAAAATGTCTGAGAAATGTCTTTGTATTGATAGAGTAAGCCTGTGGAGGTTGTTACAGAAGACAGAAAGAAAACCTTAATGTGAAACATTGTGGTTTAAAACCAGGTAACACAGGTATGTGAAAGTTGTAACATGAGAGAAGGTGTACTGCCATATAACTAGTCAGACAGTGCAATTTCTAATACCTATCAAAAAGGAATTGTTGAATTCCAATTCAGTAAAACCAGGAGAAAAAGAAATTGCTGTCTGCATCTACCACAAAAAGTTGACATTTCTACATTTATTTTTGTGTTTTTCCTCTGAATAATAATAGGGCTCGGTGTTGGAATTCGTGAAGATGGATTTGTTTAGCCCGTGTGACAGGCAGGTGTTTGTCAGCGTGGGACTGCATATGAAAGATGGCCAAATTAGCTGAGTAAATTTCCACATGTCATGTGTCACTGCATTTCCTGAAGTGAAAGATCACTGTGTTATCTAAAATGAAGGTGCAGAACTGTGATGGGGGACCTTGATATGCAGATGTTACTTATACAGTGAGCAAGAAAAATTAGATCATACCCCCACGCATGAAGTTCGCGTTTCAGATTCTAGCAGAATGACCCTATAACGAACACTGACTGAGTTCACTTTCAGGACTTTGCCATTCATAAAGAGCTTGTCATGCTCTCCTAGTCTAACATAATCAGGGCCCTATGAGTGAGTAATAGCCATGTATTCATAGCAAGGCAATTTATTATCCTATATGTAAAATGACAACTTCATTATCACTCACTATTATAAAATAGCAGGGAAAGCAGCAGTTTAAATAAAAAAACAGCTTTTTAAATAATTCTTTTTACAGTACAAAAATCCAATACATAAATTTGTGGTGTGTAACATTTTTATTAATATATGAAGAATTTAGCTTGATGTTCCATGGCAAACACCAGTGATGTTTTATCATTAGATTTAGGGATAAAAATTTATAGTGGCTGGTTGCAGCATCATGGCTTTTTTTTTTCTTTTCTTTTTTTTTTTTCCTTCCATCTAGCAAAGCAGTAATGCACCTCCTACTGTGCATTTTTAGATTGGCAGAATTCTGCCTCAGTTACTTTGCTGGCCATCCAAGGAATTTACTCTAGGCTGTGCAACTTTGTAAATTGCAAAACTTATTTCCATGAGGCCTTCACCATGCACATGGGTGCAATGAAGAAGTGTCCGTCAGCTCCTGCTGGTTGTATTGCCTTTTTTAGGGTAAGGGGAACAATTTACTGTCAGAATAATTATATTTACCAACTTTTCTTTTATCTATTAATATTTCCAAGAAAACATCATTTTCAGAATACATTAATCTGGCTTCAAATAATGAGTAATCCATATGGTAAAGGCTAAGACAGAAAGCTATTGGACCAGCAAATAAGTAAGGAAAAAAATTACTCTTGTAAATACATAAAAAGAAATTGCTATGTTGTTTAATCACATCAGTCTCTAAGACAATCGTTGTAACAACACCCTATAGACAGTGGGACAGATGTGAAGGGAGTTTGCAAAGAATCAGGACAGCAGGTATATCTGGGACCTCCTGCAGGGAACTGTATCTGCTTGACCATCCTTCCTAAGCTTTTGTCCGAGAGAGATTTTTGCCAAGACAAATTTCTCTCATCAGAGAATAGTTACTTACTTATTTTATTTTATTTTTCTCTTTTCTTTTTTTTTTTTTTCCAAGAGGACACAGGCTCAGGAATTCTTTCCCTGACCAATTGTATGGCACTTTGGATAAATCTTTATATGCAATAATACTCAAGGACCTAAGTAATACATCATATTTGATCTGACCAGGCATAAATCATTTATTCATGATATATCATTCATAACTTGATTCATTGACTCATCTTTAGACAAGACAAGGTCAGTAGAAAAAAATGATTAAGCTTTTTGCCTGCAGGAGAAAGAAGCTTAAACAACAAATTCATCTTCACATCTGACCTCATGAAACTTGACAGAGAAGACTTTAAAAATAGAAGTAGACTTAAAAAGCCAACTTTTACTTCCAATTACGCTGATTTAAATCTACAGTCACTCCACTGACTATTGAGTAAATGGGAAAAGCCTTTACAAGTCAGTGGAATCACTCTGGATTTCATGGCATCAGGGAAGAATTTGACTGAAAGAGGGGACATGGACATTTAAAGTTGAAAATTACCTGCCTGAATATTTTATAGGATGGCAAATTTGACTCTGCCAAAGATGGCTGGTTAGGCTCTGTATCCACTCATATCACTATAAATCTGTTAAGATGACATGAAATTTCAGGATAGTCTGAGCCTTTTAACAAGCTGAACTAAGCATCCTCCTTGATTTACAGTTGATGTTTCTGCCTGTGTTACTATTAGAATTTCACTTCAGTGGACCTTCTGTCTGTTAGTCTCCTTGATAGCTGCATCGTGAGAACAGGTCGCTCTTTTTTAAATCATATAAAATCATACAAGACCCATGTCATTTCCCTGCAATGTATCCATGGTCCTAGCACTCTATCCTGATATATTTGCCAAGCCTTTGCTCATAGAAGAGGGCCAAACCTTCCCCATGAAGAGCAGCACTGATAACATTTGTTGTGGAACAATTATATTAAGAGGAAACAATACCACGATTAAGATAAAGTAAGGTAGATGCCTTGATGTAATTTAGAATCATGTGTGTGCTTAAGTGTCCAGAGGGCACAGTGAAATTCAAGTATGTGTCTATGCATTTATTTTAAAATGATGCAAACTGAAGCAAAATGTCAAGGCTGAACTTGATTCCATTAGGTAGAAATCTCAACTCAGTTTGCAGGTCTGAGTGACCAAATGCCATTATCATCCACTGAAACTGATAGAAATGGAGGGTGTTTAATAATACGTTAAACCTTTTGGAATTCTATTTATTTTTAAGAAATAGAGATGGAAAGGTGTAATTGTGAAAAAGGCTGTGATCAGCATTTTATATCAGTGAACCTGGAAACAGATACAAGTAAAACATAATGATACATTAGAAAAGAAACGAGTTGCAAGAGAAATTATGGGAGGTTGCTTTAGGGGAGTTCAGGGGGCCTTTATTTTCTTTTGGCTTTTTATATTTCAGGCAGTTGTATTACACAGTGGCCCATCAAACATTACAATTATAAGTGTGTGCTGGAGAGTCCTTGAGCAGTGCATCTCCCCTACATATCATTCTAAGAACCTGTGCTAAATAACCTGGTGCTGATTTCACATCTCCAGTGTTCAGTAGCCTTTAAAATTTCTCATTTCGTTGCTCTGTGATTGTGCTTTAGGCAGTAGCATAAAACAGAAATATATCAGCTCAAGGCACATAATGGTATTTTCTTCTATCAAAGTTCGCACAAGTTCGCACCAGCTATTTTTTTAAAAAATATGAATGCACATTTGCATATTCTTTAGGTAATTATTTTAATAATTATTTGGGCAAAATTCCCCTCCCCCCCGCCTTCCCCCAAAAATAAGAGAGTTTGACAAGTAAAGCGAGAACTCAGAACAAGGAGTCCACTCTTATTAAACCCATTTAATTTGTGGACTTGCAGCAACAGGTTTTGAATAGCCACATAGAAAGCAGACATAAACACACCCAACACTCATGACATATCCAAACCTAGCAAAATAACCATCATGGTTCTCCCACCATATAAACACATTTACATTAAAACATGTTTGTTTTAATTAGAAAGAATATAACTTCTTCTGATATAGCTAATGTGATAGCCTCTTTGTGGTTGTAAAAGACTGATACCTGGAATGCAGTAATTCACCCTATAAAATACTTCCTTGTCAGGCAGCATTGACCAAATGTCATGTAGATGAACTGTGCAAAATTCCAGTGTATCCATAATAATAATAAAAATAATAATAAAAATAATAATTAAAAAAAAATGCTACAAAAATGATGAACGTTTTTCAGCTGAAAGTTCTGTGCTGGCAAAACCCACGGTATCCATGTGAGTTATTCAAGGGGAAGAGGAAAACACAGATGGGAACCTTATTCAGCTCCTCAGGGCTGAGCAAAGGGAGGACTGGGGCCAACTTTTCTCAGAGAGAAATTAGGAAATGACCCAGAACCAAATTGTTAAAAAAAAAAAAAAAAAAAAAATCCCTGCAAATCATGGTAGTCTCATTACCTATAAGCATAATAATCCTAAAGGAAGAGGAAGCCAGTGACTCCTAGAGCTAGCATGATTACTTAGTGATTGCTACCTGGTTTCAAGGATGTCATGGCCTGACATGGTTCTAATGACACTTTCCATTATTGTTTTTCTATTTCTCGTCCATACAAATGAAGTATTATACTGATGTTGTTAAATAGCTTGAATCAAATTCTTTCCTGATCAAATTCCACTGATTTGGCCCAATAAAGCATTTCTGTAGTATTGTCCAGTTACGTTTCATTATTATGTCATGATGAATTTCTCCAGCATAAAGCATTCCCATTCCTTTCCTTGTGGTATTCTTTTTGAAGAAGGACATGGTTCACGAGGACACCCAGGGATGTCCTCGTGAACCGGTGCTGTATTACTTTAGCATAGGTGTTTCTACATTCTGGACCAGTTCCTTTTTATCCATTGCATTGTTCCCTTTCTTCCTAGTATAAATATTGTATAAAGTCACCGTCTTGCCAAGTTTATTTGCGGTATTTCACAATAATAGAATCTTAGGCCCAAACCCTGTTTGTTTAGAATTGAAGACATTGCACTTCTTGAAAAACTACCCATACACCACCATTTAACTTGATGTATTTTCTTATTTGGACTTACTCAGCTCTGTATTTACTTTATAAAAAAAAAAAGATGTGAAAATAAGCAAATCTCTGCACTCATAACTTTAATCCAGAGATGCATAATTACAATTCAAGCATTTTCTACCATTTTAAAAGCATAGAGGAAAGCAGTTTTGCATGTCAATATTAAATTTATAAAATCCCAGCATTAAGCACATGTATTTAGTGTTAAAAGAAATAATAATAAAGAAATAAATTGTTATTATCACCCTTTTTCATACTGCATTTTTTGAATGAGTAGAGCCATGCTGTATAGATAGGAATATATCATTCACCATGTCTGGCCGTATTTCCCAATTGCTGTTAAGAACAAAAACTATTAATACTAAAACACGGTGCTCAGTAGATAAGGTCAAATTCATTCTGCAAGTGTAATGACATTATAATTTATAAGATATGTATATGGAAATAAAGGAGAATATTAACCCATTAATACACATTTGAAAATCAAAGTCCATTTATCTCCTGGTAATTCTAGCACGTATTCAATGTTACATGATAGCAATTTTAATTTTTTTTTATTTTTCCTCTAAATGAAGGACAGAAAAGCTACTTAAAAACTAAAGGTAGTTGAATCTGTAGGTGATACCTGAAAGTCTGAAACTTGTGGAGCATTATGTCAAAGCAGAAGGAATTGCACAGGGGGGCAATATCTGGAGCAGCAGGAAGGCTACAAAGAACTATTCTGGCTGTTGAGTTAGGTAAGTGCTCTATCACATGCAGTAAGTGTTATTGTTCCATTATACGTTTAGAGAAATGAAGCGTTAAGGGCAATGCCCAGAGCCATTCATGAGAACTCAGAACAAAACCCTCCAAGATTTCCAGTCCACTGTTCTATTCAATAGACAACCAGGATGGACTGTGTAACCTACTGATTTTAAAATCAGCAAGAAGGTGCCTTTTGCATTCTGCCATCAAATGCAGAGCCCCAGCAGGAGCAGCATGGCCTGAGTGCCAAACACAGATACCCGTCTGAAGAGGCTGTCAGACTGGGAGAAGTACCCATTTAAATGCCACTGCCTGGGAAGGTAGGGCTCAATGTCATGGTTCTACGAGGACGGAGCCCAAGGAATGCAATAAAGAAAACTCTGGTGCCCAAAAGATACTTCAGAGCCTACATGTGTGAATACTCACAGTTTGAGCTGTTATGGTTCTTTCAGAGGGAAAATAATACGTTTTCGCTGTGTTTATGTTTCTGTGCTATGCTCATCATGGCTATATTGCAGTACCTATTTTGAGTGCAAAAATATTAACTCTTACAGGTTGTTTACTGTCTTTGCATAGCATATGTTTGTTTGTTTTTTTTTTTTTTTAACAGTTTTGCTAGTTGATTATATGTTTTGACATGCAGTTATCCCACAAGTCTATGTGAGACCATCTTCCTCGCTGTAAATACTCAGACAAGCCTATTTTACATAACTTATGATCTCACTTCAGTATAGTATTTTTCATCATTTCTCCAAAAAGTTAGTAGACCCATGTCCGTGATATGGTTATATGTAATAAAACAGAGCAAAGTCTTCTATGACTAATTCAGAATTTTTATCTGGTGTTTGCATTTGTCTTCCCTGTGGTATGTTCAATAACAGTAACAAAACCTCCATCTGTTTTTTTTAAGAGCTGTTTCATACAATATCTGTATCAGATATCTAACTCAAAAACCTCTCATGTTGCACCAGCAAAAAGAATAACCGACAACTAAAATCCTTGTGAATGTCTTCTGTTAGACCCAAATTGCCACTGTTAAGAGAAGAGGAAATGTTGACATTTTCTAACATAGTTTCTTTACTGAACCGATTTCTGAAAAAAATACTATTTTTTTCCTGGAAAGATATCGGTCTTGAAGGTCTTTAAATTCAGTATTTTAAACAACTTTTCAATCAATCTTAAGGAAAACAGTCATTAACAAATAAGGCATTTTTCTATGCTTTAATCCAAGCTGTGAAAGTATGCAGGTAAGAACCTTTTGCATTCTATAATCACAACCTAAGCAGAAACATTGGCAATACATTTTGGCCTAGCTGAGATAAAACAAAAGGGAAAATTAGTTGTTTAGTTAATTCCTCCATCCTTTTGTGTACGTAACAGAAAATCACATCACATTTTTCTGTGCTTAATGTCATCTTGAAACTGGTTTGTCACATTAAATATTTGCTGATTTCACAAGAATCAAAATGAGCAATGAATGTCACTGGGAAATAAAATATCAGCTGACTAAGGATCAGTTAGGCATTACCAAGTTTCAGTGAAGAACTAGCTTGTGGTCTACAACAAACTGGATTCGCTGCTAGACTGTGAATTCAAATTAAATTGAATTTTCCAAATATTTACAGTTAAATCTGGATGTGGTATGTTACTCTTTCAGGTGTCCTGTATGTTGTCAAGTCAATGCTGATTTTATAGTGGTAGTTGCTTCCCATGGCAAGTAAGTACATAGTTCATGCAGCATTTTTCAGACTTGATACTATGTAAATGCAAATTGTTATCTGTTTGTTAGTTGTTGGTGTGTTTTTTTTTTTTCTTATTAGCATTCGGTTTCCCTACCCTTTGACACAAATGAAGAGGAGCAGCCAAAACAGTAAGATGAGAGAAGGAACTAAAGAAAATAACGTCCTTTCTGTTTTCATTTTTTTCTGTTTCTCACTGTTTTCATGCAAGTATGTAATTTAGCAAGTATAGTGTAATCTGCAGGTTGATCAGTACTGAAAGATACATAAATTGTATGTATATATTAAGTATGGTTTTTTCATGAAAAACAGTAATCTATTGCAGCTCTGTTGGAAATTAACCAAGATATATAAAATTCTGTATGCAGTCTGTCTTGCATTTTTCTTTCTAAAGTAGGCATAAATTTGCAGATACATTGCCACAGTTTGTGCATGTTTAATGTAATATTGCTAACCTTGACCAGGCTGCAACTTATATCAAAATGTAAAGAAAATATATACCTTCCCATTAAACAAAATCCAATGCCATTTTCAGGTTCCGTGCAGTCAATATAGTGATAATGAAATATATTTGTCCTGTATCTTTAATTTTTTTCCTGACTTGGTTGCAATCTTTCTGCTTAGGCCATGGTTCCAGTGACATTGAGACTGAATAATTTTCTTTCCATACATAAAATTTGCTTTTAACAGATTTACATTATAATACTGACATTTCTGTTGTTGGTAAAATACTTGTGTGACATTTTAAAGCCACGCTTTTTCCTAATTGAGAAAAGGACTATAATATCTGTAAAAATATTCCATATATTTAAAATATTTGTTAGTTTCCTGGAAGAAGCAAAATGTAAAGCTTTCAAGCATGGCACCAATCTGGATTTCTCCTCTAAAGGGGTAGCTGAATGGAATACTAACTAGTATTTGCTCAGTACATTGAAGAAAATGGTGAGCTCCATACATAAAATTGTGTGAGAGAGCTCTGCCTAATGCCTTCTCATTGAAGAATTTTGTCACTGACTCCATTTACATAATGAAGTAGCATTTCATAAGAGAGGGAACCCCCATAAAGGGTTCCCATATCAAACAGTTCTGAAAAGAAAATTTGACCCTCTCTATAGTGTCACAGAGAAATAAGAGGGAGACTAAACAATACCTAATGTAAGAAAGCTGGACATAGTGCGATCTCATCTTGAAGAGAGATATGAAGATGGTCAATATTCTATGCTAGAGCAATTGACTAGTGATGATCAAGAAGAACCACTCATAGTGGGACAAATTTTAGCATGTGTCTGCAGGTGTTGAAACTCAATTAGCTAATTAGAGTTCGGGCTAGTTTGTGGCCGTGTCAATATGGGTGAGAAAATGAGGTGAGAAAGAAGGGAACTGTTATTTCATCTTTTGCACCTGTGAAAGGCCTGCTTGTCACTGGTATCATAAGCTGAAATTTCTCCCAAAGTTTATTCCCCAAGAACCTGCCCACCAGACAATGACATGGTTCAACTGTCAGTCTTATCAACTCCCATGGATATGATCAATAATTGTCTCAAATCCACATAATCACAACTTAACCCCTAGTAGCTGTTTTTGAAAGGAACTCTCTTGGGAGCCACAAACCAGTTGAAAACACAATTATTCTTCACTTTCTGTTCTGCAAAGGAGAAAAGAAAAATTAATAATCAAAGCTGCATAATGAGCAGAACGGCAGCTTACTTACTGAAGGTGCATTTTCATCTCCAGCAAGTGAGGAAGAAATGATTTCTGAGAATACAAATGAGGAAAAATCAAATACCTCAAAATCTTTGGGAGGAAATTTTGACTTATCAGATAATAAGCTAGTTTTTAGTGATGAGAATGATAATGATTCCATTACTAATACTGATAACAATGACAATGGCAGTGTATGAGCTTAGCAACATCAAATAGTTTGCATCTGCAACTGGTAGGAGAATAAATTGTTAATATAAAAATAAAAAAGAGATGTGAAAAGATAGAGATTAAAAAAAATAATAATAATAAAAAAAAAACAGTAAAGGCACAAAGAAGCCTAACAGTAATAATAAATTAAATGAAGAAATATCATATGTAATTTATTAGTTTTACTTACAGAAACTGGAATAAAATTGTCAGGTTGAGGAAATATATTAGCAACTTGAATTCAGACCTATCCTACTTCTATCCTTGAATGTGAGCACCATGAGAAATTGGCACATGACCAGAAAGTTTGTTGCATGAGCCACTTTTTAATATCCTGAGCACTTGGGGCTGCCTGGAAAAGGAAAAAAAAAAAAAATGATGGCCAAAATAAGTGCCCTTGTTTTTTTTAGAACTGAGAACTTTCCACTTCTTTATGATGATCCAATCTCAGCTACTGAAAGCAAGTTAGGCTGAAATATGATCTACTTTCCCTTGATAATAACAGAGCCTTCTAACAGACATCAATAGAGATTGGAATGGAACCAAAATGATCAAGAAGACTGATAATGACTAAACTAATTAGGGTAGTTGGTTATCAAATATACACCTTAAACCATTTCAAAAATCACAGCCTGCCAGATCTGGCCTCAAGGGAAGGGTCTACAGAGTCAATATGAGAAGTTATGTTGATACAGAGAATATTATCATCTGCTGACATTTACCTTCCATCCCTTTATCTAAAATCATGTTTCTATTCGTTCATAATCTATGATAAGTAAAATATACATTAGAGGAATACATTATATCATAAGCCCTGTATTGTAATTTCCAGCCAAGCTAGTCAAAACTACAGTTTTAATGAACTTCAAGTTCTCACTTAGCGCTCTGTAGGGAGGGAATCAATTGACTGATTCCCATGGCTCTAGTGATATTGCTTCTACTGTTGAACAGAATACCCTACTTCACGCCTCATCCATATTCTCTCACCAACAACATTCAGTGAGGAAAAAAAAAAAAAAGTTAATCACAGGCTAAACAAATCGTTGGTTTCCTAGAAGCATCACCTGATGCTTTATGTCATCATGGCTGTAAGAATGTCTTGGGCCTGTGGCTTACCAGTTACATTGACTAACATACTGCTTACTGAGAGAATTTGGTTGTATCTGAACAGCTTCAAGGCAAGGTTTCTGGGTTGGCTTGTGAAATAAAGTAAGTATATGATAAGAACAAACAAACAAACCACAACTCAGTTTCTTGTACTCTTTTTTACAGAGACTGTAAACAGATTTAGCAAAAGAGATCAAGGCATGGCAGAAAACTTCTGTTTTCTCTGTCAGCTCCTCTAAATACATGCATTGTGTCTTTGTGTCAATGTTACTTACTATTATGCAACTATTCCAAGTGCCAGACTATAAAAAGCCTGTGAGTTATCTTTAATGTAGTTCTGAAATTTCCTATCCTGAAGAAAATTGATGTGGATGCAAATGTAGAAAAAGTAGCCTAATAGTTCAGAGGATTTATTCCTGAAAAGTTAGTCACACTTTCACAGTATAATTTACTGAGAATGAAAATAAAGTATTTCCTTCTTTTAGTTATAATACTTGATGGATTTGTTTAATACCAGTGAATGAAAGTTAGTTATAATAGCACAGGTTATGTGACTCTGAATGGTATCTAAAACTCAGGCAAGCCATATGTGTCCTTCCCTTGGCAACGCACTGTACCAAGACACAGCCTTGATATAGCACTGCGACTTTTGTTGTGGTCATTTGGCCTTGGGCTGTGACGGGACACCCACCCTGCCACTCTTTCACTTGCCCTCCTCAAAAGTTCAGAGGAGGAAAAAAAATCTCATGGTCAAGATAAAGACAAGATCTGCTGCCACACACAAAATAGACCCAACTCAGGGAAAATTAAATTAACACATTACACATAATTAAGATAGGTTAGGATAACGAAAAACAGTGACAAAAATGGCTGACAGTCTCAGGGGTGCCCTGAGGTACAGGCGCTGCAGAACCGAATGGGACATGCATGGGCAGCCCAGGCCTCTCCCCCCACAGAAGCAGCTGCCCACGGGTACCTAGCACAGGTGCTGAGGTATGGGATACTTGCATCAGTGATGGCCTTGCTTCTGTGTGATGGAAGTCATTGCTTTCTGAAGAAACGAGGACGGAGGGAGCAGGATGAAGAGAAGGTCAGTCTTTGAAAAAGATAGTGAAGTCTACTCTGCTTTTTGTAAATGCAGGGTCTGTGATAGTCTCTGTCAATGTGCCAGCAATGACACAATTTTTGTGTTACTCTCTTCTTTGTATTTCTGTGTATTCTATATTAGCTCTAATTTTGATCACAACTTATTTAGCTAGGAATTAGGAATTTATCTTTTTTTTTTTTTTCTTTTTGGAGTGCATCTGACTGAGTTAGTTTCTATATGCAGTGCCAAATGATTTCACATAATTCGGTCTGTTAGTGGAGAAAGAGGGGAGCTGACAACATGTTATGAAGTGAATAAAGAGTCTGTAACTACATGAAGTATGTAGGATAGCTCTTTAAAACTTGTATTGATTAATAGCTTATGTAAATTTAAGCACAGTAGTACCAAATGCAACTGTGGTTTAGCAACTGTGAGATGGATAGCCATAAGTGATCAATAACAATAGACAATTAGGAGATTACAAGAGTAATTATAAGAGTGGCAATGGATGGTAAATAGTCTTTAACTGTAGATCATAATGACCGTGGACAGCTGTAACAAACTACCCAATACAGTCACCAAACCACCAGCAAGCAGCACAGTGTCACAGCTATGACAAGCATTCCCAAACTCTGGGGCCTCCAGCCCATGGTGGCCATGGGGCACCTCTGTGGCTCCTCAGTCTGAGCTGGTGTCCCAGACAGCATGCTGATGGCTCCTGGTGGACAGTGTTCGCTTTCCTAGCAGTGTATTCATAGCTGCTGGGGATTTTAATGCTGTCCTGCTTTGGCAGGTCCCACCTTGGTGGTTTTCTCAGGTGTCTTTTGTCCCCTCAGGAGTCCATAAATGATGGCCTTTCATTCTTTACTTCCTTGGTTTTCCAGGCTGGTAATTCATTGTTTCTGCTGAGTGATTTCCTCAGTGCAGAGGTAGCTGGTCACTGTGTCCTTGTCCTGCTCTTTCTCTGGGAAACTCTGAAACCAACTCATATCTTTTTTTCAATATTCCATATAAAATTTCAAATTCTATATTCCAAAGGCAGTATTGCTTTCAAACAGTTCCTTTTCCCCTCATTCTGCAGCTGTCTTAACTATGCTGTTACTGCATTATTTTTCCTATGTGCTATTTATTGTGTTAAATCAGCCATTTGTTAGTTCAGCAGTTCCGCTGCAGTTTATAGATATTCTCAGGCCTTATAGTTATGCTAAATCAGCAGTTTGGTTAGTTCTTGTCTCACCACCAGTAATGCCAAATGTATTTTTGCAGGGCTAGCAAAAATTATACCAAGGCCCATCTTGGCTTTAATGGTCCCTTTCTGCTACTATGGCACAATATTATGTTAAGTCCTATCCCAGCTCATTGGTTCCCTTCACCTGAAATAGACAATTATGCTGAAGTCTATCAGCCTGTCTTGGCTCACTGATTCCCTCCCTCTGCTATTGGAAACAAGACATCTTTGTTGTTTTTAAATTTCCCCTTACATCCCCTCCGTCAAGAGAACACTTAAAGAGAACTCACTGGCAAATTCCACAACTTAGACAAATCATTTTAGCCTTATTGATAAATAGAAAATTTGATCAATAGCTTGCAAATTGTTCTGTATCATTTTTGATACACTTGGGTTTTTTTGTTTGTTTGTTTTTCTTTTCCTGGAAATACATTAGTTTTAGACTTATTTTTTCAGGCAAACAGCAAAGAATCGTGGTCCCAACCATAATTTCTTGTTTTATTGTACACATATATAGTATTGGATATGTGTAGGATAAAATGGCTTATGAGATGTGTAAAAAATTGTGATAAAAAAATGTACTTTATGTTTTGGCTGATAAGCTAGCTCCTGACTGAGGTGCACAGGAAAATAACAATTAAAAACAAAACACAACACTGTATAATTCCTCTATAATTGCTAACTTCAAAGTCTTTGCATTTTTCTGTGAAGAATGGAGTTATTGTGGGACACAGGATATATAAGTTAATGAATGGAAGGTATGGTCATTTCATTAATGCCAATGAAATGGCGGTGTTGGTATTAAAAGATTATGATATTGTTATTATATAGGCTAAGACATGTTTTTATTATATAAAGATGCAGTCAAGGCAGCCAAAGTAACTGCAGTTTTAAACAGAACCTAATTTTCATTTTCTTATGAAAGCCCTTCTTATATTTTGTGATCATACCATAAAATACCAGAACAAAATCCAGGGGAAGAATGGTACATTGCTGCTGTTTTTATACTTTCCTATTCTTGTGATGAACCTGTTCTACCGATTGATAAGTACCAAGTTGATTCTTGACTGGTGACTTGGGAGTATGCCATGGTTTTACTAATACAGGCATGATCCTACAGTGTATTATAGATGAATCCCTGATTAAGTTCCTCCTACCAAAGATTGTATCAGTAAATCGAAAGCACCTAGTACCTCAGTGCCTGCAAAATCTGTTTTAATTAAAACTCTAGAGGATTAAAATGATCAGCTAATAAATTTTGCAGATATTGTGTGGACTTGGGAGTGATAGTCTCATTTTGGCAGCATGTATTGTCACCAGTGGGCTGCTAGCAGCAAGTTACCTGCAGAAGCTAGTGCAAACATGGCCAAGGCTCTGTTGGGAGAACAACATTTCTGTTTCTTGAAATTATGCCAGAGAAGCCACCATAAAAGTGACAAAATAAGGTATTAATATATGGTACTGGACAGAGGGTAGATGCACATGTCTTAAATGTGAGGATGGATTGATGGGGTTTATTTCTGACATAGACACAGCAGCCTGAAAGGACATCAGGTGCTCTTGGGATGACCTACTGCTTCCTTGTGAAGGAGTTTTGCATATACAGTACGGCAGCACAGGACCATAATTTGACATATAAAAGCTGAAAATTACTGCTAATCAGAAATAAAACAATGCACATATATATGTATACATCACATATATGTGTGTGCGCTCACACGTATATGTGAAAGCATACATACGGTGCTTTAACTTTGTGCTTTTTGTTTTCATGAGTAAGACAGGACATGAATATATCTGTGAATCTTCTTGAAGTGTTTTTAGGAAGGTTCCAACCAATTTATTTCAGATTCTTCAATAAATATAAATTTAATATCCCATTAAAGTGTAATAATTTTGAACAACCAAGGAAGGAAACTCAGTGTGAAAAACAGAGCTAACATTTAAAGCAGATATAAAATTTTTGTTATTTCCATATAGTTATTTACTACTGTGTACTGGCTGAATTAATGAGTTAATTTGTTACCTGCATATGAGTATTTATTGTTGGTGTCATTATTATGTGACTGTAATTTTAATTAATTCCTTGGCAGAGTGTCAGTGATTTCTGTGTGGATCATTAAGTGTCAAACTGACATTCTTTGTTGCCTCATTTGTAAGTATTATAAGTAGCTATATACAGGAAAAAGATATTAGTAACAAGTAGGAAGAAAAGTTCACCAGAGGGGGGAAAAAAAAAGCAAACAAAAAACAATGAACAAACAAAAAAAACCCATAAGTTTTGTACTGTTTTGGAACCTTTCTTTAAAAGTTAGACTGCATGGATGTGAAAAAAATGTGTGTAGGAATATATCATTCTTGTTTACGTATATTGAAGCTCTAAGTAACCACTGCAGTATGTTGTCACCCTGTAATCATAATGAAGTTGCTTACATTTCTTGTATTGGCCCAGCGTAAAAAATTACAACCAAATTAAACAAGCTCCTAAATACACTTAAAATATCTTGGCAGAATTGCCAGTGTTGCTTTCTGCAGTTGTTGAAGGTATTAGTCAGCACCTCTAAGATAAAGCTTTGTCCAATTTTAACATGGAAGTATTTGGTAGGAAGTTACAAAAATTTTTAATTTTTGTTCAGAGTGGTCATCTTCCTTTGATTGATTATTCTAGCTCATTAGAATTTCTATTATCCAATTAAAATACCGTATTCTTACTATCAGTTGAAATTTAAAATAATAGATATAAAATGCAGGTTGGTTAAGACAATTTAATTAACACTAAAAATTGAAAACATATATACTTAGAAGTCTAGCCATCATTTTGGGTTGGTGAGGTAGCCTGAATACTGTTTTTATGTCCCATGTTTTAAACCTTGGCATAATTTAAATAGGTTAAATCTTTTAATCTTTATATCTATTTGGCATCTTGCACTTTCATTGACATAATCCAGGAGCTGCCAATGGCTTTGTATAATGATGATTGTAAACAAAATATTATTTCTGACAACAGAAAAATGCATCCATATGGAATCTTCTGAGTGGTCCAGATAAGTATCTTCTGTATTAATGAAGCTCATTTGCATGGCAAACATTCTTATTTTGTGTTTTCCTTTTGCAGTCTCTTATCTCAGCCTTTCATTTGTAGAATAAACAGGCAACTGAACATGGGATTTTTTTACTTTAGAAAATGTGGTATTTTGTGGTTTGGTTTTGTTTGTTTGTTGTTTGTTTAATCTAAGAGCATTACAGATCAAAGCGCTAATGTTTTATGAATTTCCCCATACGGATGTTCTTATTTTATTACAACACGTGGCTTAAAAGAGGCCAACACAGGTGTATTACAGTGTTAAAGGGAATAAAAATAAATTTCTTTAAGCTCTCACAGATCTCTTTTAAGGTTCTTATATGAAGAGACAACAAACTTGCCATAGGTTCCTGGAAGAGCTGATGCCTTCATATTGATCTCAGTGTAAGTATTTAATTTTTAAAACATTTCTGCAGGTTCTGAGCCACAGCTCTTTCACGACTTGCTTATTAAATGGTAATTTTAATTTAAATGGATAATTAAATGTATAAATCCACACATATATAGACGATCAGAGAAGTTCCAGTAATGGTAGAAAAACAGAGCTGGCCCTGAATGGCGGTATCTGTATCCAAGTTACTCATGTTAAATTCAAAAGAGTTAAGACGAACCATTTTAGTCATTTAGCCTGGCCCTCTGCACAGTGCAGGCCTTTGAGCTTCCATAAATTAAGGCCAGTTTGACCTGGACACAGTGTTGTGGTAGTATTTAGTTCCCTTGCAGAGCTGGGCGACCATTGTTCTACACACAGGACCCGCATACAAAAGATCTGGAGACCAAGAGAAAAGATCTGTTATTCATATCCATATATTTTATGTGGAAAACTGAATCAGATAAAATGTTACGAAAAAAAACATAAAAGTCAAGGAAAGGCTACCAGTTACTTCAATGGATCTATGACACTACATCAGCTAAGCAATTAGAGACATGCTTAAATGATTGTCTGACTCTAAAGCCTGCTCCTCAAAGGGTTTGCAGAACAGGCTGAGACCTGTACTTCCAGGGCCACAAATCCTCTAGTTTTGCCAAACAGTAAATCAGTTTGTGGAGACCTATTTGGCCTTTCATCAGTTAGATCATCACTTATGTGTGGAAACAGGCACCTCACGTTTCAGTAGAAGACCAAGGATCTGATTTTGTTTCTTCAGTAGACTTTGAACAGTGACCCCAGGGAATTTTCATCATTGATACAAGAATTCAGAATTGTTCTAATGTTTAAGAAAAGAGTTCTTCCTTGATAACAGAGAAAGTACTGTTTTTGTAATTTTCTGTCAGCCTCAGAAATGCCTTACTCACCCTCTGAATAATTCACAGGAAAGTAGGTCATAATCTGGGGCATCTGAAATATCAGTTGTAGTGACTCATGCATGCAGCAGCCAAGGGCAAGTTTCTCCCCACCAGTGCACTCTGCAGATCTCCACTGCAGAGTCTAAATTCAGACTCTTCACTGTTGTCAGGAATACCGATTGTGCAGGGAAGGAAATGGAGAATCAACTGGGGAGTAGGAAAGGAGCAATAATAAAAATGAGAGGGTAGCAAGTTATTGAAGAGAGGTTACCCTTTCCAACATAGTAGAGCAGATCCGTATTCTGTTATGGCAGCATTTATTAGCATCACTGTAATGCTCAGCATTATTAATAAGGTGAGGACAAAGAAGTCATGCAAAGCATAATCACAAAAAAAGAAAAAGAAAAAAAAAAAAAAAAAGAAAAAAAAGAAAAAAAGGATCCTCCTGATCCCAGCCTGTTTATCACCTGATATTTTCATTTGGCCAGATGAGATTTTTCTGGAGTAGAAAAATAAGTTTCTAAGGCACCAGTCAAATTTGTAGTTTTGGCTAGAGGTACCTGTGCTTATGCTGTAAGAGGAAAGAGGAAGGAAAAAAAAATATCAAGGTTATAATCCATTGGCATTCTCACAAGGAAAGGGCATAGCAGACATTCTGGCAGCCTTGATAACTGGTAAGGTGGAAGGAAAACATGACAAAAACCAAGACAGGGAAGTTGGCTTAGATGGGTTCTGAGCACATTGCTCTGTTGAGAATCTTTTCATGAGAGAAAGTGTCTGAGAAACAACTACATGGCAAGCAAGGGAGGGGAGAGAAAGTGCCAGGGAAACTGAGCAACCATGGTCTTGAGTTCTGTCCATGGATAAGAAATACTTTTTCTTCTGAGGTCCTCATTGCCAGTAGGAAGGAATGCCTGAATGCCTTTTCTTCAGCCATCTGGTGACCACACTAAGTGAGAAGTTTTAGTTTTAAAATGGCTTCCACCATTCAAAAATGTAGCTTGCCTCCAAAATACATATTATATTGTGTTATGTTAAAACTGACACCAAACATGAGTGACCTGAAGCTTTAGGTACTGTCAGTGCTACAGTGTGTAAGCAGAACCGATTGCATTATGAGTGTGGTCTCAAGTCATGAAGGAATTTTCTTGCTGTCTGGACTGAAGTGGAAGCCTTACCATCATTGTACTGCTAAATGTTTTTTGTTACAGTGTCCAGAGCAAATGTTGTCTCCTTGGATGCATAGCAACTATTTAAGAAAAACTTCATCTTGCAAGGGGTACTCAAGAATAAACACTGCAAAATTAATTTACTTTAAAATCACTTTCATTATTGGAGACAGATCAGTGGGAATGCATAAGTAAGCATTTTTCAGTTTTACCGCAGGTAAATGAAAAAATCTCTAAGGTTTTTGTTTTGAAAGGAACATTGTTCCTGTGGTTCATTTTTAACATAAAGGGGATCTGTCAGTTTTGCCTCAGTTTGTACTGGATGTTTCTCCATTCCCTGCTCACCGTGGTTGGTCAGAACCAGACCTGCAGCCAGTAGCCCTATTAACTTGTATTGGCAGCTCTGGTTTGTATCCTTGCCTGCTTCTGGCATGGCTGTTCATTCTGTTACTTCTTTGCAGTTATCTTAAGTTCACTACTAAAACACATGTAATTCCCCATTTTCCAATGCTTTATTTTCTCATTTACAAATCTCCCATAGTTGTCAGTCTTTATTAAAAATCCTCATATCTTGTTCTGCACTTGGATAAAGTCTGGACATTTTCACATTTTAAGAAATTCTCCAAAATTTGATATAGTATTCAATGATGAGCTTCTTGACCTCTGAAGAACACCTGGATAAATGTCCTCTTTGCTTGTTTGAACTTTATGGGTGCTGCTAGTTGGTGAAGAAGCACTACTGAGGTTGAACAGAAAATACCTCAATTCTTATGAGTGTTTTAGATAGGATGCAACCCCCTCGGTTCAGAAAAAAAGTCCTACAGGGTCTGAATATTACTTTGCACAGGGTTTCAAAACTTCTTGAACACATCTGCATTGCAAATAGCCATTGATAACAATTAGCGTTAATCACGTAGAACCTTCGGCTGTTAAGGGAAATTTAACAGAGGCTGGAAGCTTGGAATTCAACCAGTTTTGAGACCATCCCTGCTCACTAAAGGGTGAAAGCCATCTTTTAAAAGAATTATATGTATATATATAGACATGAAAGAGATGGAAAGCAAGGATCTATCTTGTTTGGATATTTGGATGCTCAGAGATTTAGCTGAGTGTTGTATATTTAATCCTGAGGGTTTATGGCAGGTAACATGCAGTGTGATAGGTCAGAAGATCTGCTTTGTGGATAAGCAGGTGTGGTGATACAGCCCTTGAGGGAATTCCACCCTGAGTGGTTTTCCCTGGGTAGCAACATCGAGACCTGGTGCTAGAGGGAGGTGCTGTGGTGTGTAATAACCAACACTGCCATCTTGTGAGCAAAGCATACCCCTGCGTATTAAGAAATATTTTAAGAGAAAGGCAGTCATTTATATATATATGTATGTATGTATGTATGCTGGTTCATTTTAGGAGTACCCAGGTCTTCTGAGCAGCTAACTGTTCAAAATCTTGGGAATTTAGATCCTTTCCTTATATGAATAGACTCCCATACTAGCCCTCCACCTTGAACTTATAGACAGGATTGTTTGGTACTTTAAATCAATCCCAGCTGTCAAATGCAGTAGTACATAGCAGTATTTTACCTTATAGTGTCCCCGGTGACCTTTCTTCTTTGCTTTCTTATTGTCATTCAACAAGTAAGAGTATGCAAATTCACCATGAAAGGCAAATAGTAGTCAATCCTGGTTTATAAAGAATGATTTATGATATTATTTCTGTTACTCATTATTGGCTCCATTCCTTGAGATGATGAAGGAGCTATCTTTATTAACCTCAGCTAGCTGAAAACATTTCATCTATGAGGTTTTTTTGAAGAAATGAATCTCAGTAACTCATGATGGAAGGCATCTGTGCTGACCCATCAGCATTGCTATGGCTTTCAATATATTATACTCAATAACAAATAAACATCCTTAGCCAGAAACAGGATCCTGCACTGCAGCTTGATTACATCTGCAAAGAACAATGATTGCCCTGCCTATATGAATACAAAAACACTGGCTGATAGCCTGCAAATACAATCTGTTTAAAGCCATACTGGTGAAATACCTTCATTCCCCAAACCAAGGGATTATTATTATTCCAAGACTGTGTGTGCTTCCCACCAATTGCTGCAGTCGTTCCTAATCTTTCGCCCTAGTTGGGGAGAAAGCAAATGCAGTAGAAGTTTCTTCTGGAAAATGAAGCTGAACCTTTCAAAATAAAAATGAGGTAAAATGTCCTCATAAAAGTAGTTGATCACTGGAACATGCCATCAAGAGAAATAGCCTTTGTGGATTTCTTGATGTCAAGGCTGGATACAGTCTGAGAGATATTGTTTGGTCAAATGTAACTACTGTGCTCAGGCAGAGTGAATGTGAATAAAAATTTACTATGATAAATTGCTGTTATTTGTTTCTAAATCCATTTTAAAGGACCAATTGCTACTCCTAAATTTGGATTTAGGGAAAATAATTAAGAATGAACAAAGGAATTGTAAATCTTAGTACAACCAACTGAAGCCTTTGATGACAAATTTATTTTAACTTTGTTACACAAGTAGCCTCTGTGTTTTGAGGGACTATGTGACTCTCAGTAACACTGATTGATTTGGTGCTCTGGACCTGCAACAGGTCAGACTTAATGGACCCCTAGAAGATAGCACCTGGGAGGTTGCAGCTTGTACAGTACATGTAGCACCATTCAACATCAAGGGCATACTCAAGTCTTCTATGAGAACATAATGATCACAAATAATTAAAGGATTTCTCTGCTATTGTATTGAACATGATTCATGGCATTGCTGAAGAACCTATTCAGCTGTGTTAGCTGTTCTGTTTTTCTCGTGACCAGGTTATTTGTATGGTAGCGTTGTGTTCTGGTGTAGACAGCAAATAATTTTCTTCATTAGTGCTTGATTGATTTATACACAAACACATGCATATACAGTATATATAGCTGATGCAATACCCAAAGGGAAACGGAGTAGCAAAACAGACATTTTGGTGTGTTTGTTGTCAGAAAATGTCATGATTCATCTTTCATGAGCATCTGCAAATATGCATCTGCCAAATCTATTTTACTAAAAGCTTGTTTCCAGTCAAACATATTCTTACCCCTAGAGTACAACATTTTTGATTGACAAGTAGAAAAGGATTAATGATTACTTTAATGTCTCTACAGATTCACACATTCCCATTTTCTGCTCCACAATAGGAACAACTACCATGATTCATTCCTCACTGTCACATGGTAGGAGTGACTTTAATGTCTTTTCAGTTCTGTACATATTCTTTGAAGTGACAGAAAGGGAACCAACTGTTCCTTACAGGACTTAGACGAGGACTCACCCTCGGTGGTAAACTTTGCCTAATACTTTGCTTTTGTTCCTAACCACTATTTCCAGAGCATTTCATTACTAATGTAAGGGAATTTATGAAAATTGGTGTAATTCTTGCTACTGCTGTCAGTAGGGTCTACACCACTCCAATGCATGGTACTGCAGTAATCAGGCCACAGTTCATCCTGTGTCTTTCTCTGCATCTGATTTCATCCAGTTCTTGCTCTCACACCTAAAGAACAAAATTTCTCTTAGAGTTGTGCAAGGAAACTGTAACACATGTTTTAGCAGAATGAATAATGCGAAGATTGTACTGAAACATTAAACTAAAATTTGATATTTACTGATAAAAATTCTCTTTGCCATTCTGTGACCACGTTTCAGTGGTCACAAGACTCCCTAAATATTGCGAAGTGTAGGATGTTGCTACCAAGCACAATTTTGAGCCATAATCTGTTGGCTGTCTTGAAGAGCAGGGAGAGAAGGGAGAAGGCTTAAGAGAGAAACTGAGGCTTGGTAAAACTTCTTTATTTTGGCTTGTGGATTTGTTTAACATCTGAAATCCGCAAACAGCAAGCCTGAATATTAACTTCATTGAAGATCATTGAAAAAATCTTTGTTCCACGATTAGGATTAAAACTCAAATATCTTAACATTCAATTCTGCTCAAGGTCTTAAAACCTGTCTCACTTCAATGTAGAGATGAAATCGTACTCTCAAGACTGCAAATGAATGTGGATTATATGACATCATGGTTTGCTGTAAGAATTATTTTTGGGTGCTGTGATATCATACAAGAAGATCGTCGATTACTTCCAGATACCACTGTGTAGTATGAAGAGTTAGAAATAAAAGAAAATACCCCCTTTTTCACAGTATTCATTGACTTTTCCTTCATCATCATTAGTAGTAAATTAATAGCATTCTATTTATTTATATTGTGCTTTCTTCCTTGCCAGATGTACATTTCTGACTTAATCTGTGGGGTTTTTTGTTTGTTTTTCACAGAAAAGACTGTGATTAGACTCATCTTGTTTAGTGTTTAATTGTATTTTTATCTTCAAATTATTTCCTTAGCTTTTCCCCTTTAAAGTAAAGAATAATGAACAAAGTGAAGGAAAAATGGTTGCATACAACTTTTAAGAAAGTTTTTGCTGGTACAATTATGTCACAGTTGGAACATATCTAATGAGATACAGATAAGGACACATTAAAGAGTAGAATATTTCATCTGATGAGTAAGACCTCTCTCTGTATTTCTGTATGAGAAGTTGTAGTAATATGTTACTAGTCCATTTAAATCAGTGACAAAAAAAATAGAAGACAACATGACAGCGGGGGGAGAAGCTGGGGGGGGGGGTCAACAATGCTATATTGTGGTCATGAGGCGAAGAGAAACCAGTCTTATCCACTGTAATTAGTGTGGGCTAATCGAAGAACTAAGTCTAGAAAGGGTGAGGCATTCACTTTTCCAAGAGTATTAACATCTTCAGATAATCTCAAAAAGTGGTGAATATTACAATCTAAAATTTCTGTAAGAGAACTGTAGCTGACATCAATTATCATTTGTGAAATAAAACCAGATAGACAACTCTTCCTCCCGTGCTGAGAAATGCATGGCCTGTCTGTTCGTGGAGCACATCAGGAGGTATTTCTAACTTTTTTTTCCGGGTCATTGTATCCCACCAGGGCAATAAGATCATAATTATCTGCTAGAGAAATTAAGAAGGAAGTTTTCCCCAAGAGGAAAAGGGGAGAAAAAACATGCAGTAAGTGCAGTAAGGGAAGATAAAAAATATCTGGGAAGCACAGAGTCCATTCTGCAATAAAGGAAGTGGTTTGGTACATGTTATAGTCCACAAAAGCCATTTAAAAGAGTGTGCCCCTGCACCCCTCCCCCTTTTTTTTTGTCCATTTATCAGACTAAAAAACATTCCAAACAACAATTGAACGCTGTGTGGTTCATTTCTTTTCTAATGTGGGGTGAATTTCTGAATGTACTTTCTGCACTGGAAATGCAAATGCCTGTTTAGGCTCACTCCCTCCCCATTCTGCAGCCCACCCTTCTGGGCCACATATTAGAGAGATGGTCTCCTGCATATAAAGGATAAGTGAGTTAATAAAAAATAAAGTACATAAGAGGCCAGAGTAAATGGAGCATATAATTTTTTCATGAACTGGCCTCTTAAGTTTCATTTTGCAGGGCGTCATGATTTTCTGCATATTTATGAAAATATGAAATAGCGAACTTGATGCTTAATGCAAAACCTACTTAGCAATTTTCAGTAAGGCTGTATCTTCATGTTTTCTCTGTCAGAAAACCCGGTATCTCATATAGGCACTGACACAACAGACAGCAAAATAATGATATTTTGCTGTTTTGAGATTCTGTAATAACACAAAAGTTCCTTCAAAACCATTTGTCTTACGAAACAAGTCTACATGCCAGCTAGTTCTGCTTGGTAACATGCAAACAAAAAACATTATCAAATTGACTGTTAGGGACAGAATACAGCTCTCCGAGAATAGCCGTTACTTAAGACTGATATCGTTGTATAAACATAGAAAAGTACAACTATCAGGAAATATGGGGGAATGCTAGCTTTTGAAAAACTTTTGAGATAAAGGTGTTTATTCTAGCACTTAAATGGTGTTTCCAATTTTAGAGCTCTAAAGCAGTTTATAAAGATAATTAGGCATAAATGTCCCCATTTCACAGCTGTGCAAACAGAGGGAAACAGTTCTGTAACCTATTTACCAAAATCTTACAGAGGTAAGCAAATCTTGAGGTACCAGATTGCAGGCACTGGTTCATTAAGATCTCTTCTGTATGTCTACTCTGTTTTAGCTAAATGAATTAATATTGATATATCAAAGAACAAAAGAAGTCCTGTGTCTCAAGCTTTTAATATGACCTGTTTCAGTTCTATGTGGTTTCTACATTTCTTTGATAAGCCATAAGCATCAGAGCAATTCAGTGCATTTCGGTTCACTCATTACTATCTTTGAATACTACTAAAATTTCCAGTAATGTCTGTGCAGTTGTAAAGTGAGAGCTACCTGGCTGTGTCATCGCTGCAGCATAATGCCCAGGCACAGTCCAATGAACTAGGCAGGTAAAACCCTAGCCACCAGTTGCAGGGCTTTCAGAAAAGGTGCTTGTAAACAGATCTGCTCTGCAGTTTTCAAAGCAGAGAGCGTATATTCTCCTGCATTAGCAATATCTCCATGACAACTGCTTTATAATTCATGCCACATAATATATAACTTTGCTGTTTAAAAAAATAAAAAATAAAAAAAGGAAAAAAAAAAAACTTGCAACAAACTAAGAAGGCCACATTCTTAAAAATTAAATTAATCTGGAAGATTTTTTAGTAATCAAGTCACCATTAAATAAAGCTTAAGGGACATTAGAACAGTAAGACTGACAATATTTATGGCTTTGACGTGATTGTGAAATCTCATTCCCTGCTTCTCCACCATTCTCACCATTGCAAATCCCCATAATTGGTACTGATGCAACATTTCAGTCAACAGCTATAAAAGGGAATGAGGAGCATAAAATGGCTTTTTGGCATCAAATGAGTAAATAAGATGGCATGGTGCTTTGTATTTCTTTATTTTTTTTCCTATCAATTTTGTTTTAACTTAAACAGTTGAAGTATTTGAGGGATATCAACAGGTTTGGAGATTGGCAGACAATAGAATCATAACAAAGATAATGTAAAAATGTTTCCTAGCATCATTTAGATAATTAAAACTATTAAAATGCCTTTCTCAGCTATTGCTTCAAAAACAAGTTAGCCAAAGAAATAAAACTGAGGCTATAAGACTAACAGGCATTCTGGCAGGTATGAAATCCAATGTAACTTCAATTTTGTAAATATACCAAGAAGATAGATGGATAGATAAGTAGACAGAAGGAGAAACAGATATCAGGATACCAAGTATTTACTAGCCAGAGTTAGAATAAGAAAATAACAGAGCAAAGTATATCCTGCTTAATGGATTGTGAGCATCCTATCTATTTGTTGTTACAGCTGAACTGATGTCTGAAATGATGTCTGATTGTTTTAACCTAATTTCATTTTAAACATCAAAGCTAGGAGATACTGGGATGCAGGTCTTGGCTCCTTTCTTGGCCTTCCAAGGGGATATGAATCCATCATAAGACTGGTCAGTCATTTTTATGAAGACTTTTTTCTTTGAACTTTTATTTGTTATGATGTGTATATATATATATATATGCATACAATTATATATATATTATAATAGTTACTTTCAGAACTGGGGTACAGAAACTACACAATGTATCAAATAAGCAGGTATTACAAATTGACAAGTAATAGACTTCTGTTGGGTGACAAACTTCAAGTTCTCTTAAAGAAACTGCAAAGCAAAAAAAAACACTTTCCAGAATTAGAAACTAGTTCAAAATACAGGGACTTCATTATGAGTCTTTTTAGTGACTTAATTTTACAGGTTTAACCTAGTAGCTACCAAAAACACAGATCTGATTCCCCAGTGAGACCTACTTAAGAAGCAATGACATTAGTGACCAAACGACAGCAGCTGTGCAGAGCTAATCCCAAAGCGGGGTGCAGCTATATTACAAGCACATGATGGCTTTGGCTGTTTTCCAGGTGTCTGGTGTGTTTAGTGCATCTCCTCCAGCAGATGAGAGGAGTAATTGAAGTGAAGTAAAAAAATGCAGCAGCCGTTCAAAATGGGACTGATGCTTCATGTCTTTTTTTTCAGGCTTCCAGGTATGCAGAATTACTTTGAGACTTAAATGACTCGGCAGCAGAATTTAAGTTTGGTTTACTTAAACCAAAGTTTGGGTTAGGGTTTGGGACTGTAAGTAGACTAAGTCTGGTGCTAAAGTCAGAGGAATTGAAGAAATTCCTTATCTCACCTTTTAAGGAGGTTCAGGAGGCATATACTAATGTATGCTGTGGGGTTTTGTCTGTAGTGTCTGTCATGCTCCTTGACAACTAGGTGCTAGGCTTCTGCAGGGCATGCAGAACTTAACAACAGAAGAGGAACATCTTGTGCTGCAGAAGGACAGCTTAATTTCCTACACCTAAAAATGATTAAAAGTTCCCAGATTTTTTTCCTTTTAAGCAACATCAAGCAAGCATCTCTCAGTAGTTCCTGCATGGCCTGTGGTCAAACTTCTACTTTCAGCCCCAGCAGCAGGTTGCATGAGAAATACTTAAAGGAGGCGGTGGCGCACAAGTGATGATGCTAGTGGAATGAAAGGCGATGGGGTTCAATTTTCTGGTTGACAATTGCAGCTGGAATGACTTGGGGCCTGGGTTAAGGAATGACTGTGGGTTGGGCCCTGCAGAGCTTTATCTTCTCAATATTAGCAAAGTGAATTATGGAACTCTCTTCTAGTTTAATTGTATTGACTTCTGAAAAATATTTCTTTCTCTTGACCCTCGTGTTGTCTTTCAATTGCTCATCTGGCCCTGCATATCTGTCCTTTCTCCCTATCTGAAGTCTATTTAGCTCTGGCCTACTGTTTGGAATATTTCTTCCCTTGTATATTGAATAATTGCCATGTCAATTCTTCCTTTTTCTTTTTTACACTTAGAGCCACTGATATGTGGAATAACCTTCCTATCACCCTCTCTTCAACTCTTGTCTTCCTTTCTGACTTCTACACTGCATGCTGTCTGAACATAGCAATATTTGTATGTTGTACGATGCCAAGAATACCAATGTTTCATAAATAACAGGACAGGAAACGCAGTCACTGTAAGGGAATTCAACAGATCAGGCAAAATTTGAGATAGTGGTGCTTTTGCAACAGTTTCGAACTGTAAAGTCTGATTTCTAAATAGTTGTTATTTTTTGTGTGTTGAGGAAATTGAGCAATGAAACACATGCAGATGTTTACTTTCTGTTATGCTGGTAAGCCCTGGTATATATGTATATCTTTCTGGTGCAATGTAAATTCCTTTCAAGATGCCATTTAAGAGGGATGTAATCTGTACAGAGCACTAACAAACTGAAGCATGGTGGATTTACTCATTTAAGGGAATTATTCATTTAATTTTTACCATTTAGTATTTATATTCATTTACCATTCATTTATTCCCTTCATTGTTATTCATTTATTCATTTATCAAATATTCATTTTAATGGCTTTCATTATCACTACAGTAACTGTGGGGACAGATTTGCAATAATTTTATTCCTTAAATAGGTTTATTCTTGGAAAATCTACAGAGTAGGGAAAGGCCACTTGTTATCTCAGGTTCATTCCCTTTTCCTTTTCTGGTAACTGTTCATTTTTGTACTCCCCTTGTTTCTTTAAAGCATTCACTAGGTTTCTTTTGAATTTCTCTATCTTTTCTATGGTAACAACCCAGTTCAGTGATATTGGACCAAGTGCTTGAATGATGTAAATTACTGGGATCAGAACGTGTTATTCAGTGCTTTGGGCACTGATTTGGTCTTCTTATTTCTTCATATGTAATTTTTTCCCTATATGGTGGCTTTTCCTCTAAAATTTATTCTCTTGTAATGCCCATTCTGTTTTACCATTGATTAGTTACCCGCAATCCAGGGGTCAAATAACTTTTCAGCAATAAATGCTTTGATCTATGATAGGAGAAAGTCTATACTTCGGGAGAGATTAGGTTTTATGTATTAATTTCAGTTTGAACACAGGGAATTCAAGTCTTTTTTTTTTTTTTAAAAAAAAAAAAAATCCCTTCTTTCCCTCCATGAAAAAACTGGAGAAATAGTATCTGTTTATCTGTTAACTTTAATGGGCATCAGATTGTGTTTTTAATGAGGAGAACAAGTACTGTGTCATCTGATGTCTGTTGTATATGACCAGTGCTTCTGAGTTAAATTACAGCTTTTCAGTTTTAGCTATATAGTCTGGAAAGTACTTACGTAGTTCATTCCCTGAAGTGTATTACCAGTCATCTTAAAGGATATCTTCTTATGGGTAGTGAAATTATATTCTCTGATAGCAGGATATTCATGGATGAATACGTGCCTGGTTTTGGTGAAGGAGTAAGCTATTTCGTTTTTTGCCCTTCCAAGTTCAGTGAACCTTCCATTTCCTATGAAACTTCTCCATGACTATTTCAATGCTATTCTGCATTACAACTTTAAAAAAAAAAAACAGTGGTAGTTTGTAGTCTCCCACTTCTTATTTTTTTTATTCTTTAATCAATCAGGGTATTTGAGACTTAAATTGTAATCTTCAGGCAACTCTAAATTCAAACCACCCTATTCCCGTAGTCATTCACAGCATATCTGTACTTTGAGCTGTATCAGAAACTTTGGGGCTGTTTCAACAACAGAAACCCAGTTGAAACAGTTTACTACATCATTGACTGGCTGAACAGTACCTATATTCAATGCTTTCAATTTGTTATTTTGTATTTATGGAGTCAGAAAAGAATAATTTCCCTATCTTTGTGGAAAGCATCATGAGCTGGGTATTCCCTGATATTGTATATTCAATAAACCGAACTGCTTCAGATATTTACATTCTGAAGGTTATCTTTGTTGCCAGAAGAGCTAGAAGTAATTTCCTTTACAATGAGATCTTAAGTTTGTAGAATGTGTTGTGACCCAGCAGAAAACCTCTTCGCACCCCACCCTAAAGCTGCAACTCTAATTTTAAGAACCACTGCTCTGGAAGCTTCTTATCAGCTCCAAAAAATGTCTTATCTCCAGTTGCTTTCAGCTGCATAATAACAGGTCATTTGAAATAGGTAATGCCTTCGTAAGGGGCTATAATCTAAAGCCCACAGTTGTCAATGGAAAACATCCACTGATTTCAGGGACAGTGGATCTAGGTATTTATTCCATAACATGGGGTGTTTGCATAGTAAATTCAGTAAGAGTAAGATATGAGGAAATTGGGCTGCCTATTGAAGCCAAACAGAAATATTCTGGTGGTATTTACTGTGCAGATAAAGCCTTGAAAATCCTCTGATTTTAAGTATTTCCCAATACCATGTCTCTAATTGACCTCTGCCTGAGAAAGAAATCCTCTGTCCGGCTCCTCCCAGCCCCTCATCCCTGCAGCCATGGAGAGGAGAGCCCAGTGCCTCTGGGGGCTGCAGCTCAACCCTGGGTCACAGCCTGGAGGGCTCTGTTGTGGCCCTCTTGCTGAGACTGGCTTCTTTGGGGGGTAGCCTGAAAGGCTGGGCTCAGACACAGTGTTTGGGGGAAAAATATATTATACCATTAAGAAAAATGGCAATTGTTTTATGCTAAAAGTAGTTGTCTTCAAAATAGTGGAACTTACTTAAAAAGGGGATTTTTTGTTCTGGACTCAACCAGCTCACATTGCTGAAGAAAATGTCAATTCAATTAACAGAGAAAATAGTTTATACTTACTTCCATCTCAGCTTGTCTTGCAGCATTTGAATGAATTTTCAGTTTGAAGGAGCCTTCTTGCCCTCCAAAAATCAGTGTGAAGAAGTCTGATGTGTGCTCTAACCCTCTGGTGTATGTACATTTTTTCATAAAATCTGAACATTAACCCGATGGCCTTTAGGCATAATACTTTCTGAAAAAATTTAAGTGTGCTGTTTATTGCTTGCTCCAGTTCCTCCTGCAAACACTACAGGGACCTCATTTAATTCCAGGGCTATATTATCCTCCTTCTTTATTAAGTTTCTTCAAATATACTGCCATGGTCTAATGTCTTCTCTTGTCAGCTTCATTCCACTTTATACACCTGAAGGAGACTTTATTGTTTTCGTTTCCTTGCTCTAAAAACTTTATTCATAGCCAGTTTTGACTTCTCAGGATTTTTTAGCTCATCCTTCCATTGTGTAGTTTTTCTATTTCCTTTATAATATTCTGTGCTTCTTGCATGACATACTTTTTTGTTTTCTTTTATTATTATGATTATTATTATTTAAATCTAAATAGGGCAAGAAATGCAGCAGAAATATAGAAGGTCTTGGTAATATTTTCTGTTGTCCTAGAAAAGAGAGAGTACTTGCAGCAGTGCGAGAAGTCCCAAAACCTGGGGAAACATTAGCTTTATTTTTAGGAACCTAGTAAACCAAAGGTTATAAAGGGTGGCCCAATCCACTGGTGCATCCTAAATGTTAGAGCCACAGCCAAAGTGCCTCTCAGATTTGTATTGAGGCACCACCGTACCTGTTAAATCAGTCTTTGTATTGATTCTCCCAGCTCTTACTTCCACTGTAGCCTCTTTTGACCTATATGGCAAACAATATTGCAACAACGTGCTTTTGGGAGGAACCTCTGCCTATTATATCCAGTCTTGCCTCAAGTATTGGCCTGTCTATAGAGACAACATTCATTCTTTAGCTTTGTTTTTGCACTGGTTTCACAATCACTCACTTTACACACTTCACCTGAGATGACCATTACTTGCTCGCATCAGTACCAAACTGTTGTTACTAGAGGAAGGCTTGCTGGGCCTTACATCTTCATCACTCTTAGGAATAAATGAACATGTGAACATCTCTATAATTTAGGACACTGGGAAAAATATTAAATAGTTCATAAATAAATTGAACTGATACATACACAAAAATTATTCCAAGAAAACATTATAGTAAAGGGATGTTACAGAATTATCTCATGCAGAGCCAGCTCAAGACAGCAGAGATACATATCAGCTACATATCAGTCTACATATCAGCTTACAAGTGCTTAGATGCTCGCTGCTCACTCAGCACAACCCGTTAAACAAAGTCAAGTATGCAAGACTAATACCAAATCAATTAGAGCCACTAATGTGTGATGCAATTAGAGAGCAGAAATGTTGAGTTGTTTATAATGTTCATCACAGGTTGTTGTCTGATAAAAGCTTTGGATTTGTTACCCGGTGTGTGATCCATGCACCAGGTCGAGTATCGTTTATTTTAGAGCTGCACAAGTTGGGGTACCAGGTGGTTTCCCAAGCTGGCATGCCTTAGGATTTTCCACGCCACTCTTTGTACAGTCTCTTATGAATGCACTCACGTGTTTGTACAGTCCCCTTGCCTCCGAGGGGTTACGCAGGTAGCGTACTGCTGCCATGACAGAATCACGCTGCGCATCCTTGGAGAGGAAGGGTCCCCTGTTGGGCCAAGGTCTCCCAGCCTAGGGGCGTGACTTTTATTTCTATGACAAAGATAGTTCACGTTACTAGCTACAGGTATCAAGGTGGTGATGAACTGGTAATTCCAGTTTCTGAAATCAAATAATTTGGTAAGGTTCAAGAGAGAACATACCTTAGGATTTTCTATTGGTGCCCCTACCATGCTGAAACAGAATTTATGTAATTAATTTTTACAGTAACTTTTGAATATCCACTGTCTTACTGATCTAGCAAATCTTCAATCTTGTCTTTCAAGAACTGTCACCCTTAATTCAAAAATATGTCTTACAGATATTGGAATTAATTATGGGATGTGGAACTGAGCTTCTCAAATGATTCACAGTAGTTTATTAGGAAAAATATATTTACAAATGCAGAAATTATCATAGCAGGTTGTGATAAACAGTATTTCAGATCTCATGGTGTCTCAAAGGTTATTTTCTCAGCCAGTGAAATATTAACATTAGCAATTACAAGTAATTTCAAACTATGTTTTTTGTTGCAATGCATTGCTCCGGCATCCTTGCAGAACAAGGGCTGGGTGTAAGAAACCTAGGGGGTGAAACAAGGTGAAGAGCAAAAGCAAAAGACAGAGCTGGGCACCACATTCTGGCTGTGTGAACACAAAGAGCTGTGTGGGCATGAAACCTTATACAAAACACAATGCTTTTCATCTGCACCGTGTATTTAGAGCTGCATGTTTTCATGTCTCAGTAGGCAGCAGTGATCATATATTGATAAGTGGACGTGGAAGTCCAGCAATGCTGTATGTGCGACTTGCAATGCATTCACAGGAATCATACTGGAAATTTGCTTTCTTCAGTCAGAGTCAGTTGCTTGTTTGTTTACAGAGTAGACACAAAGGATGAGCACTGGAGATAGCTTCAGGCAAGGGCAGATCTAAAGCAGAGGATGAATCTGCAGCCATCTGGTGTGTCAGCTCACATGGAAAATCAGGGACTTTGAGTGCTGGGCCAAATCAGTGACACCTACTAGAAACTGATGACGATGAGAAGGAGAATTTCACTGATTTTGTTCCTACTGTTGGATTCCTTCAGTATTCGTCAAGAGGGAATGAAAAAAAAAAAAACTATTATCCCATGTTTTTAAGCACAAAATAAAATATTTAAGTCTTTGTTGTGGCTCTAGAGGACAGAAAGCAGAATTAGCATTTGTTTTTAACAATTTATCTTATAAAGCTGGAGGGTCCCATGCTACCGTGCTGATGCAGTAAGAGCACAGTGATGTAGCTGTGCATAAAATGAGAAGTGATGTACAGCAGTTAACAATATAATCTGAATGCTGCACCCTGACAGCTGTCTGTATAATTTAAATGCTGGAGGTTTTCATCTGAGCAGTTATTCTCTAAAAATGGGTTCAATAAAGATGTTTTCTCGTGTTTTCTGTTGTGTTAGACCATTTTACATTCTGGAACAGGAACAATCATATTTCTAGCCTGTAGTAGAAATGGAATTTTAAAAAGCCTAATGTTAGGATTTACCTTCAAGAAAACAAGAATAAAGAAATGTAGCTAGTCTCTTAAAAAAAAAAAAAATAAATAAATAAAGTTTCTTTTCCACTGGTGACTAAAATCTGCTCTTACAAGAGATAATATCTTCAGTTATTTGTGGTCTCAGAGGGTTTCCAATAGAGAAGCAAATGCAGTTAGATGAAAAGTGTATATCAAAAAGTACAACCAATAAAGGGAGAAAAGGCACTTGTAAAACCCTAAACTTTTCAAGGAGCTGAGCAGTTGACAAAGTGCCCAATACTCCAGCTGTATTAAGATGAAGGTGATACACATGATGCAACCTAGTGTTAATTAAGTCACCATTATAGGAAGACAGTTACACTCCTTAAAGCAAAGGTTTTTTTTGTACCTGAAATAGCCTATAAACCCTGCTGTAAAATGTGAGTGGCTGAACCCCTGGAACACTTTGCAAGTGTGCTATGGCTAATAGCCCTTGTGGGTGCTGGGCAGGTGCTGAGGTGTCCCCACCACCTCCTGCGAGGATGGGGGCCTGTAGCTGGTGGTGGGACAACTGAGCAGCCACTTACAGCTCCATGCTAGGGATGATTTATTCAGAATCTTTCCAATAAAATCAATGTGCATTTCTAGAAAGTCACTTGAGAGTTCCCTGCATGGACAGCTTGATAAGGTTTGATTTTCTTTACTTTAATTGCACCATGGTGCTTAAAAAGGGTAAACATTTAGAGCAGGCTGTATATAATCCATAGGGCTGCACAAATGGATTGTATAATTGGGGACTGGGGAGAGCACAGTGAAGAGCTTTATTATATCCAGTTATATGGCTTAGACATCCTTGGGGTACCTGCTGTAATCTGGTGCATCCATAAGGCTCCCGTCAGGTACACCACTAATACAGTCTCTGGGCTTTGATGCTCCACTTTTATCAGGGCAGTCTTTCAGGGTGGGACTTCCAGACTTGTGCCTTTAAATCTAAATGTTAAAGAGCTGACCACAGTTACAGTTTTATAGGTTTCTAGATGCAGCTGAGCCTCAGGCTCTGGATCATCTCATTTGAAACAAACTCTCATACTGTAACTGTTTCATGCAGTTTCTTCTGCTGCCATTGAGTGAGGAACCTGGGACAATCCTTGGTGATTGTCTGAGCTTCCAGGTTCCAAGAAGCTTCAAAAGATGCTGTACGGTATTGACATCCTTTTCAGGTCTAGGTCCTTGGCTGAATCAGAAACACTATGTTGTTTAAGGAATATCTGAAATTTTTCAGAAGAGCTTAATTTTCCTGTCTGGAAAAAAGATTTCTCCACCCTATTACTTATCTTAAAATAGATATTTATTTGCATGTAAGATTATTCTACTGTTTGTGAGAAGTCTCAGCTTCTTTCTCAGTTCTGCTGTGTCTTTCTTTAGGATTTTCTTGTAAAAATAACTTAGCATATGTACACCATAACATAAACTTTTAATGTAGGTTTATTTATAAGCTCTAAGCAGTTAAAGGTTTTTTTTATATATAATTTCATATGTGTGAATATCTATTGTGGAACTGAACTGTAAGGCTAAAGCGCTAAAGGTCCTAGGCCTTCTTTACAAATCCCTGACATGAAGTTTGGCACTGTGGTATGGATAACCTGAATCTGTCAGCAATATTGCAGTGAATGTGTGAGAGTGTGTTTAGCTCATTCCCTGGCATGACACAGTGTCGAAGTAGCAGGCTCTCCAACAGTCTGTCAGGAATTCAATCAAATACATGTGTGAATCTCAGAGAGAGAAACTTTGGGCAAAACATTTTGGGTTTAGTGAGTGGCATTTCCCGACAACACTGCTTTGTTGTTAATGTTTTCCAACCTAGTTCTGCTTCTTGGGAAACTAAACCTTGTTGTGACCAACTGCTGGATTGTAATTTCCATCAGAATAGGCTGTGACATTACAGTGTCTCTGTTTCTAGGGAAGAGAGGAGTTGTGTCCAGAGCAGGGAAGAGCATCACGTTGTAGCTGGCTCTGTCACTGTTATGCCATCGGTGTTTATCCACAGTTTCACTTGAAAAAAAAAAAAAATCTAGCTATGAAAGAAAGCAGAACTTAACACATTCCCAAGCACTGCATTTCTTATCTTTAGGTTTGTAAGATGTGGTCATCCTGACCTATTGAGTTCTCTTACGTGCTAGCTGTCAATACAGATTCTTCTGATTATTAGACTCATAGTTCACTTTCACTTTTTTATGATTTATAGAATCATAGTTTCACTTTATGCCAATGTAAATAAGAAAAAACTTGTCTGAAGTCAAAGAAATTACATTTCTGGTTTTATCAATGCCAGTAAAAAGGAGAATCAAAACCCTTATTTGTTTTATGCCTGGCTTAGCTTTCTGCAAATATGTAGGTGCTGCAAATACCATAAAAAGTAAATCTATGCTCCAAGATTTCTAACATACAAACCAGCAGTAAAATATGGATTTCTTTCTTAGTTTCTTTGTAGCTTAGCGTATATATGAAATTAGTACAGGGCTCAAAAAGGATATGAAAGGAGAGAGCTCTACCCAGGGAACATGTAAACAGCGCCAAGCAACTGGTGTTTTACTATTCTATTTGCTGTGCTCTATTTTCACAAACAATTTCTGCAGCCAAAAATGCATGAAAATTCAGAAAATTCAAGAGCCCCAGTTGCTCTGTGAGTTGTTTTTTCCTCTTCTGTTGTTCAGCGGTGCTCTCGGTTTCTCCTAACATGTGTGGGCATAAATCTCTTTTTTTTCCTAAAGGAGGTTTCCGTTCTCTGAGATGAATTTCTCCGAATTTCAACAGGATCGTATTAAAGAAGCTGTTACCTGCTCCTGTTTTCGGTTTCCTGAGGTGTATCCCCTTTCATTTGCAGGCTTGAAGGTAGGGGGGAGCCCTGCATTTTCAATTAGTACTTTAAAAGCTTCTTAATTTCCAGTACATATTTCTTCAAGTCGGGATCAAGGATAATAAGTTGGTAAGAAGTGTTTCCTTTTTATACTGTAGTTGATGATTAAGTTACATGAATTTATGCTTTTGTCCAGCTGTAACATTAGTAATCATAAAGAGTTGTGTAGATCCAAGACTACTACAAAAATTTAATCACAGGATTACGTTTTTAGCTTCTCTTCCCTCACTAAAAGGGTAACCATGTTGTTTGTTGCAAGTTTTGTGCTTCTAGGCCTAGCAGACATTGGCTTGTGACTGGAGCAATTTAATAGCTGAATTTCTCCCTTTAGTTGTCATATTTACCTAAAGGCAAAGATTTCATAGCGGTACATGCCCATGTTAACCCAGCTTCTCGTGTACAGTGTATTACATAAATAACGCAAGATTTACAGTCTCCCAAATCCTTTATCAGCTGGTAGCACAATTCTTTGAAAATCCTCTCCTAGCTTATGGTAATACGTTACTTTTTATGATGAATCCACTCAGGGCTTTGCTAACAGCTTTGAGGTAAAAGGCAAGCTATGAATATAGAAAGGGAAGATTTTTGGTGGGCATGGATTAGATGGGTCTTCCATGAAATTCAGTGTAGAAGAGGCTCAATGGAAGGCTGGGAGGTATAGTTGTTGTGTGCAGGTTAGACTGCATGACTGCACTTCTATTGGTGATAACATTTATCCCAGCTTTGCTACAGTGCAGCGTGGGACAGTTCAGACCCTGTTGTGTATCAGCTTAGTCGGTAGAGTTATGTCAGTGTACTTCCTCTGAAGGATTTTGTCTACATTAGAACAAAGTCTAATTCTAATGTTTGCAGCATGAGACTTGCAAAATCTGTTTGTTATTAGCAAGTTACTACTGGCAAAATGTCATATTTACCTAGAAAAGAAACTTCTATTCCTATCAGTTCAAAATATTTGTAAGGAAACCATGCTACCAAAAGCATATTCTTGTGTTCTAACCAACACTTGGCTCGATATTCACCTGGCTGGGTGTGATATTTTTTGTTGTCCTCTGGCTGAGCATGTGCACGCACACACAAAAGCAGAAAGTCAGAAGTTACAGTAAGGAGTCAAGAATGAGCCAGATTGTCTGCTGCTTTTCTTCTGTAGTAAAAACCATGCTCCTGAATATGAAGTCTGGTGCTCTATTGCATTTTTGTCTTGTTTTTGGCAAGACATTTATTATTTTTTTCCCCAAGTACTCATAGCTCAGTACTAGGATTGAAGACTGGTGTACAGAAATGAAGGAAACCCTGTATGGTGGTGAATGTCTAAGTGAGCTCCAAAATCCCTTTCTCTTTACCCTCCTAGCACAGTGGCACAGCTGTGTAGGTGGGCCTCAGGGCAAAATCCCAGACCACTGCAGAATTTGGTGTGAGACTGAGTCAAACCTACAAGCATATGCAAACTCCCTGCTGTTAATGTGGGGAGATATTAATTTTTCTGTCCAGTATTTCATCCTTAAAGAGTTTTGTTGGACCGGAAATGGAATGGAGATTAGCACTGCTCCTTGAGTATCGCTGGTCACCTTGCCTAATTTTTATACAGTAATATCCTTCAGGCATAATTAAGTGGGACCAGTCCCCATCTGGGAGGCTGCTGACCAGCCTGTAAGTTTAGCTGCAAATCAGCTCTGCAGTAACTTACTGTGAGGTAAGCTTTCTCCCATGCTAGGCTGGGGAGAACGTATTGTTTCCTTAGTATACACTGAAAGCTACATCTGAAATTAGTGTAAATATTATTCCTCCCACAGTTTATCCAAGCACAGGAATGAAAACAGTATTATGCAGTTCATTAATAGCTCGTGCTCTTTACGATGTACAGTGATAACCAGACACTCCAGCAGCATGGAGGGAGTGACTTTTGGGAAATACTTTCCAGTATTACATAGATAATCAGTGAGGGAAAATAATTTTTTGATAATGTTTCAGGAACGTTTTCAGGAGGAAAGCAACACCTTTCTGTTAATATGCATTGCACAACAAATGATCTGTAATTAGCCTTGTCTTGCGGGTTTGGGTTTGAAATTTAGGAAGGGATTTGGGGCATAGGATAGGAGGAACTATTAATTTTTTAGAGGTATGTCCTAAAAGGAGTTCAAAAACTTATTTGATCTGAGAACATTTTCTTCTTTAACTGGTCTCCACTGACATAGCTGGTTAATAAAAACAGAGTTGCAAAAATACTAACAATTAGCACCAATAGCTCTGTGCATCTAAGTACATACCAGAAGTAGAGTTTGTCTTATTGTTTGCCCACAAAATGATTCCCTTTCTCGCATAAGCACAGCTAATCAAATGACTTGCTAGATCACACAGTGAATCTAAAGCAGCACTGTGGAAACAAGTTTAAGGGCATGAAACTACAAATACTTAGTTTGAGTAACTTTACTCTTGGGAGTATTTCAGTTGACTCCAGGAGGGATTATGTAGGGTAATAATCTTTGAACTTCATGGAAAGTGTTTGCAGGACTGATCCCCAAGCATACTCAATTGCAGTCTTCACATAAAATCACATAAATCTGAAGTCAGGGGCTTTTAATAAACATATTCTATGCCATAAATTACTTTCTGAGGAGGATTTTTAGAGGCATAATTTTACAGCATTGACCTCCAATAGACTCATAACATTCTATCATGTTAAATGTATATTTAATAGCTTCAAACCTTTTTATTTTAGAGGTCTAATGGGCCTGAAGGACTAAGGACTGCAACAACCTATTGTGTCAGTGGGTATTTAGAGAGGTTTAAAAAAATGCAGATTATTGACTCTACTATTGATGCAGAGGAGCCATTATAGTCTATCAGGTAATTAAATGCCCTTTCATAAAGAACCCATTGCATGGAGACTGAATTTATGGAAATAATGAAACTTAATGGCTCCATAGAAATGATTGCATCGGGTCTGAAACACTTTGGGGGATATTGTTAATATCCACTTTCATACTTGTAGTCATGAAAAATTCAGGAATTTTGTAGTAAATTACAAATATAAAGATGTATAGGTAGAGTATGTATAGTACCTATCTATAGATGTATAGGTAGGTTGCTGTACTAATTTAAACAAATGTTGATGGGAAATGATCTTGTATTATTTCCTCCCTTGTGTAAAAGCACAAAGTTAAACCAGCCCAGTGAAAATGGACAGATGCGATTTGAGAGTTTTTGTAAATCCAAAATGTGCTAGGTTAAAATTTACGATTTTTATGTTCATTTTTTTTCTGATTTATGAGCACTGAGTGGTTAAAATGTTTGTCAACTTCTGATAATGAAAAGAAAACCATTTGCTTATTTTCATATACTTATGATCTCAAACATTGGCTTTTACCATTTTCTGAGATTGTGCTTTTGGGCACAGCCATCACACAGAAGCACAGGAACACCGTTGTGTTGCCAGTAGCACTAGTTTTCCCAGTGCTTTGGGCAAAGCTTTGTTAAATATCCTCATATAGGTAAAAACAGTAGTAGCCTGAGTTTTAAAACATTTTAGAATGTCCTCAGCTCTGTTACGACTGGTATATACTGACACTTAGGTGCCTGTATACATCCTGGTAGAATCAGTGGTAGCATTGATTAAAAAATAAATAAATCACTAAACTGTGCTTCACAAACTGCAAATTGAAGAGAGTGCTTGAGATCACAACTTTAGGAATCTTTTTAGTTTCCATTCAAATCAGTGAGAATTTGAATCCTTAACTTCAAGTATCTTAAATGCTGTTCTGGAAAAGGTTGTTTGTAGAATAATTAAAAAAAATTAAAAGGCTTTCTGTTTTCTACTCTTTCTGCAGATTTATATGTTGGATAGTAATAATGCTATAATTTAATATAGGTAATTTCTCTGTTTCTGTAAAGAAGATTTATACACCAGTACAAAAAAAAAAAAATGAAGGCCCTTGAAATGTTTATTTTCGACTCTTTCCTTTTAATGTTTTTAATCAAAGTTGTACCATAACTAAAACACATTCATTTGTAGAAGGAGGCTGTAGAGAAGTCCCTGAAGTGCTTCCCTTTGAGGAGCTTTGTTACTCCACATAGAGGGCTCTGTGAGCCACAAACATTATAATTACCTGATTTTTCTCTTGTTGAAATCAGTGGCAAAACCCTTATAGGTTGCAATGGCAGCAAGACTGAAAGGGACTGCTGTGCTTCAGCTTATTGTTCCATTTTCTGATTAACGTCTTAAACTGCATTTTGATCATGTAGCTTCTACTAACGGTGAATGCCTGATGGTCTTTTTGTTGATTTTCTGAGAGAACAACAGCTCATCTTGATGCTCAGCCAAGGCATCTATCATTTAGCTGTCCCTTTCAGTTACCGTGTTGAGAATGCAGCACAGCCCTGGCTCACAGAGTCTCCACTCCATCTGGTGACCTGTCAGAAGAGCTCTTAGACCTCTTTCCTTTTGGGATCCAGCAGTGAATTTTTTATGCGCAGAACGTGTCTTAACTTCTTTTGTGCTCAGTAAATGTAAGAAGTCAGACTCCAAATGCAGTTAATATCATTCAAAAAATTACTGTACAACAGCTTGGTCACAGTCACTGTCCAGAAGAGGTGGTCTTAGCCTACAGAAAAAGTAGTGTCACCTAACTGTCCTAAAGGTCAGCGTTAGAGAATAAAAATGCCGTGTTACCTCATGTTTGCTGCAATAACTAGTAATGGACAAGTGCTAAAGTGTAGCTAATGCATACCCGCATGAGCCATTTCAGCATTTCTTTCCATTCCCTGTTCTTCTAAACAGATAGCTTTCTTCCTGCTATGCATTTTTTCCTCCACTGTTTTTTGAGCTGTCTCATCTAGCTCTTGCGAATACCACGTGGTATTCACGTAAGCATTCTGCACGTAATCCAGTATTCCAATTAAACACAAATGGGAGCAGGAAGAAAATGGCAGATCTGGACCAACGCTTCTCCCAGAGATAATGGGAGATAGGTGCAGACATCCATTCTTTCTGTTAAATTGCATGATTATTTACCATGTGTCTGTTTTAAACAGAGTGTACCCCCCTTTTCTCCCTCGGTTTAACTTTCAGAAGTTAGCCTATATGTCCTGCCTCTGGTAGGAGGTACAGTGATTGTGGGAGTGTAAACAAATAAAGCCCATGTGGATCTCACCTTGGAAATACTAAGGCCTAACCCCATGTGAATTTTATAAGCCCCTAAACCATTTGACCCTTACTTCCCTCTTATGCTAAGCCTGGATGGTGCACATGCCAGGCCCAAGTCTGGCAGATGGGCATGTGAGCCTGAAAAGTGATGTGGAGGAGAAAGTGAGGTACCAGCTGTCAGGCTACTTGTGATGTGAGGAGGCTATCTGGGGGAATTGACTGAGTAACTCTATGCTTCAGACAACCCTTTTACAATGATGAGTGACTTTTTTTTTGTGTTGAAAAACAAATTCAGTAAACACATTATTGCCTTCTCATTTTCTGAGCAACAACTCTAAATATTTTGTTGGCTATTCCCAAACTTAGAGACAGGCACTGGGCAACTCAAGCTGAACATGGAAGGGACATGTATGAAAAAGGTTACGAGGCCCTTTACAAGGTCTCATTCATTCTGTTTTCCAGTTTATGAAAATTAAATATTCCTGTCTTAGAATTATCCAGGTAACAAGTAACTTGTACTGTTCTTGCTTTATCACTGTTGTGCATATTATTCAATATTAACCCATGTGTCTGCCATAGGACATTTTGGAATGAAGGGCGTGACACTCTTGCAATTTCTGCAAAGCAGCCAGCATTAATTTCAGTTCTGAATTCTTCCAAATGAAATTACAATAATATTCCTGTTCTGCATTGGCATTGCTGACATCACCTAAAAACATTAACTCTAATTACAGGACTGATTTGGTCCCTTGTTAGGCATTTATTTAGGGCTAAATAGCTTGATAAAGCAGAACACTAACTCGACAGCAAAAGTGAAGCCTTCTGGATAGGGCTCCTACCATCATGTTCCTTCCCTAGTGATGAATGTGCCCCATGAAGAGATTAGATCATTGCCTTCACTCAAGTAATAAAATGTTCTGAGCACTTTCTTTTTAGGCAGCTTGTTGATTCTGAGCAAGTGGGACTTGGCTGGTCTTGGGATTCAGCTAATGTGATACTGGAAATATTTGAAACCTGGAATTGACCGTGAGCTACATTCAGTTTCATACATTCAATTATAGTGGTTAAAATACTGTGATCTTAAATTTATTGCTGTTCTTTATTAGAAAGAGCTGTACCTGAATTTAAATAGATGAAAGATTAATTGATTTTTTTTTCTTTTTTTTTTTTTTTT
>CM021739.1:19548222-19674645 GCA_011075105.1 Heteronetta atricapilla | reverse complement strand
ATGAGGCACAGGAGGTCTTCTTTTATTGTAACTTGCTGGTTAATACTTCAAAACCTATGGAGTCCACTTCTTTTATCTGGAGAGTATTAGCTAATTAATATATCATGGGTACATATAAGCAAAGGTGTGCATTTCTGATTCATATAAGCAAATATTTTTTGTAGAATAGGTGATATGCAAAAAAAACACGTTTTTATCTGATCTGAGGTATTTGTGAACTCAGAGTTGAATCTCATTTAATTAAAATCTAATAAATTAGTTTGTTTTGTAAGAGAGAATGTGAATTGCCATTTCCCGTAAGTACTCCCAAATGACTCTCTATCATATCTGTGTGTGGTCTTTTTCTTCTTCAGTTGAACCTGTCCTACTCTATGTAATAGCTTGTGCATCAAAAAATGTGAATCAAATTTTCCACCTCTGTGGTGAGTAATCCTGATGGTTAATCTGTCTTCTCCACTGTTCATGACTACCATGGTGAGTGGAAGAGCTTCTCCAGGTAGAGCTGAGCCAGACAAACCTGGGCAGTAGCTGAGATAAGTAACAGCACAATGGTTAGGGGCACGTATCCCTAAAGAGACTTTGTAACTAATGTTATGTGTCTGGGACTCCCTGTGATTTTCCTTGCATTTGTTTTGTAGTTCAGCAAACAAACAACAACTTTTGTATGCCTCAGCTTAATCTTCCAAAACAGAGGTGTTAGCTGCTTCAACTCTTACATACTCTATTGCCCATGCACTTTGGACACAAACATTTATTTATTTATATTTATGATGTGCATTTTCAGTCTTAACAGTAGCAAGCTGATAGTTACTGAAAGCAGAGGGGAAGGTTTGATTTAGTGGAATTGGCACACACATGCACCGCCTCATGTGCGGCTGTTACTTCAATGTTTTCCTGTACTGGCTGCTTGCTATATTCTAAAATAAACAAAGTAGTCCTAAATTATATGTCCTTTATGCATTGCACAGAAGGACACAGAGTAATCAATGTAAAGATTAAACAACACCGTCAATTAATCATTAAGTTTGAAAGTTCTTAGATGATTCAGCAAAGCTTTTGAATATCATTCAAGAAATGATGTAGGGCACTGCAATGTTCTTAAAGTCAGTCTTTACGTTTCTGCCTAATTCATGTGGCATTTTATTGATCCACCTCCATGCTGTGTTGTAAATACATGAAAGCTGCATTTCTGACTTATGCTCAGGTGACCTGTATGTGATCAGAAGAAACCGAAGACATGTCCCAGATCTGCAGCTGTTGCTGTGTGGTTAAGTCAGCAGGCCGCTTGTCTCAATGCATTTTAATTAACAGTGGGAAATGTGGCAAGTGTACTGCATCAGCAAGATAATAATGTTGTGCAAGTCCATTGTCCTGTGATGCAGAGTAATGCTTTTCTGTATTCTGAAATCTATTCCATAAGATAGTTTACATGAACATTATTGATTTAAAATGACTTTAAAAGCATACTCTAGGCTACATTATTAAACCAGAGTGCTGGTGCATTTCCTGCACAGTTCTGTGGCTAATGTGCACCTGACCACATGTGCCACAACCAAGTGTTGTGGCTATCAAGAGTAAGCAGTGCTGGTCAGGGTGAACAAGCAACCTGGTGTTTGTACTTTGTGTTCAGTAGCATATAAAACCCACACCTCAACTGCTTGCCTAGGATTTTTTTGGGGGGTGGGGTGTAAGGAATCTAACACTGTGATAGGGAAACAGCAGGACTCTGCTTCTCTAAGCAAGGAGAAAAGATGGTGAGATTTGCATTTAGGGATGAGAAACTTTTTTCAAAACTTCTCTTTACAATACAGTAGTTTGGGAAATATATAATAATGAAGGCATGTTTACTTTTTGTAGAATTCATGGCATAATGAGTATAATAAGACCCTCCAAGGCAATAATTGCTTCACTGTAGGGTGCTCCTGCATCTCAAATTGCTCAGCATCTGGGTTTTAAATCATTTGCTCTCCTGGTGGGTAAAACTGCCAGCTAAACAGGCAGGCAGACAAGTAGCATTTTTAAACTTACACAGCGTGATCGTGGCATGTGTGCATTTAGGGCTGAGCTTGTTATCATCAGGAATTGTTATCTAAACTACAGACAGACACCAAAATAGATTCTATATGATACTCTTCTAATAAATTGTTTTTGTAGACAAGAAAAACAGTCCTATAGTTATAGACCTAGTATTGGTTTGGATATTTCTCTCTGGCAGACTGTTCAACAGGAAAACATTGACTGTGGAGCTCAGAAACCATGTAATAAATTCCACAATTCATGGGTGCTGTCGCGGGCAGGTGACTCTCAGTGACCACCTTGCTGAAGATCATGTTATAAGCAGGAAAAAGCTTTGCTGTGTTCTGAGAACTATGTTACAAACACACAAAGGGTTTAACTTGGTAAGAATTGAGGCCATCCTGTGTAGAGGAAAACATTTATTGAAACAGAATGTGTTTCATTTTTATTTGGGAAAGGTTAGACTCTGATGAATATTCTGCCTTTGGCACATCCTCTCCATGGGAGTTTCTGCATGGTTACTAGGTGTTTCCTGATGCAGACTTTCTTCCATCCTCTGACCTTAAGTACACCAAGTATGTCATGGTGCAGATGGGGAGCAGTGCTCTGGGTTCTATTCTTGAAGATTCTGCTTTTGGGAAGAACTTCCTGAGGTGGTGGAACAGAGCTGGCTGGAAGTCCAGCTTGAAACAGCAGGTGTGCACCATATTGCTTTAAGTCCTGGTATTTTAAACTTCGAGTTCAAATCCTCTATGGCTGGTGTCCATCGTGGCCCTGTGATAGGACAGACGTGTGCTGCTGGCTGTCCCAGCTGCAGGTCTCAGACACGATGCCCATCTGACCCCTCTGAAACCACAGGCTCAGGAGAGACCCTGGTGAGGCTGTGATTTGCCTGACATTTATTTTGGCCCTGGTGGTAGCTGCTTTGAGTTTTTCTTTTTTTCCTTTTATTTATTTTTTTCCTGGGTTATTTTCAAGCTGGATCAATTCCCTGGTCTGATTCACCTCACATTTGCACAGAGGTTGTACAGGCACAACTGCGGGAGCAGCAGGAATTAGCAGAAGGAGTGGTGCCTGCACACAGCAGTGCTTGTACTAAAAGAAAACCATCTTTAAGTCCTCTCCAACTGTGTCAATTTGAAGTGCTCTCGTTCTCTCTCTGTCACAGGCTTTTTGTTGCTGTTGTGGATTTTCCTCACTTTGTTGCTACATGTTTTTCTCCCCATACAACATGTTGTTTCAACTCTGCCAGTACTCATCTGCCATCTCGTTAGTTGTCTGCTGACTACTGCAGCACTTAAGAAAAGGAAAAGAGAAAGGAGAAAAAGTCTTTGTAGGCTTCTAGCAGGCAATGGAAAAATAACACTAGGATGAACATCACCTGGTTTTAAAAAGGCAAAAAGAATAATTGCTTTCCTGACCAAGAAATTCTGGCTAGAAAGCTTGCTTGCTGACTCAGGACCCCATGCACAGGGAGGATACCTGCTCCTCGAGGGCCTTTTCCCCCTCTGCAGTCAGAGAAAGAATCATTTGCCAAGCAAGCACTGGCAAAGGCTTGCTGCTTTCATGTTTTCCCTGGTGGGACTATCTGCAAGGTAATGCACATCAGCGTATTATATCATGATCCTGAAGGTATTCATTATGATTACTCTTGGTGGTTTGGTTTTTGGCTCTTTGCCACATTTTTTTTTCTTCCTTCTGTCTGATGGAGGTTGATTGGTAGCTGTGAAAAACAATTGATTCATACAAATAATGGCTCAAATTGTAGACCAGTTGTGAACTGGGGCTTGCAACTGTACACTTGAATAAGCAGTTTAAAATTGTGTTAAGAGTGGGAAAAGTGCTTGTTTCCTTGCTGTAACCCAGCATTGCCCAGAGAAACTATTGCTTGATTTTTGGGGCACTGAAAAGCCTTGGCTGTACTTAATGTCCAGTTATGTGTTCACCAGGAAACGAAAAAATCTGACAAAAACTGATAAATTTCAGCAAAGGGAATTTTCTTTTAGTCCAGTGCAGCAGCTTAGACTTCCACCTGAAGGCACAGGAGACTTAGTTCTTCAAGATACACAGTACACAAATGTGAGACAGCTTCCACCATGGTATTGAAGTGTATCGTGACTTACCTTTGAAGGAACTTTTTTCTGCTTTTACCCATATAGGTCTAAGGCAATTAATCAATAAGCAAGAACACAGGGTGGAAACATATGGTCTTTGATATTTAATAAATGGATTAACAGAGTCCACCGCTTAATATTCAGCCTCTGCCTTAGGAGTATAAATTAATAAGCATTAGGTCCTTTTTAATGAGGAATTTTCCCTTTTAAAACCTGAATGAATTATCAAAAAGAGCTCTGGCAGAATTTCAAAGACATTTTCTGACCTTCTAGTATTCTGGCCTGCATGAATTTTTAACAAGATGCTATATATCTGGAAGGTCTATTAGAATGCGTCTGCATGAAATCTATCTGCCCTCTAGCCCCCCACCTCTTTTATTCCTTTTTTTTTTTTTTTTTTTAAATCAGACAACTGAAGCAGAAAAAGGAGAAGTATCTGCAATAGCAAGGGAATACTTAATTTATGTAAATGAAGTTTTAAGAAAGAGTCCTTATTCAAGTTAATAAAACCACACACATTGCTTTTAAATATTAATGGTGGCTGGCAAAAATCCTTTATTTATAGTGACATTTTCATTTATATTCATTTTTGAATAGTATCAACAATGTAAAGCATTCCAAGATCTGTTTGAAAATGCGTATTTTAAAGTACATAACATGCATAACTTCTAATGAAATGCACATGGCTATGCTTTCAGTCCTGTAAAATATTTCTTTTTCTGGCTTTATTCCAGAAAACCTTTAAGAAAAACTTTTTGATTTCTAAATTTGTTGACAAAATAAATGCAATGGAATAAAGTAGTTTTTTAAAAAAAAGTATTTGTAGCCTAATCTTCAGCATTTTGAAGAAAGCTTACTGTATATTACTTGCTTAATGTTTTAATTTTAAAGGATTGTTCTGTAGCATTTTGAAAATGCAGAACCCCCTTTTTCATAAAAGGTTGTAGTTATCTGTGCAAATTTTTATTGATGATGCTTTGTAATCTAAATGCCGCTTCAGAAAACTCCCATATACATTAGTGAACACTGCGCTGTTTCACTTCTTAAAATTACAGTATCAGTTGGCCCTGCAGATGGAACAGTCCATTAGCAGGCTATTGCTCTGAATCAGTTTCGGGTTGCATGCTTCAGTAGCTCCCTTTAGACACTTCCTCCTGGAACCACCTGTGGGTTTTGATCCTGTCCATCTGGAACTTGCTGACTAAAAAGCCCTTGGGTGCCCTCTTGCTCCTGGAGGTGATTAACGTGCTGCTCCTCCACCACAAGGATCAGTGGCGATGTGCACTAGGAAAGAAGCAACCGTTAGGTTTTAGTAAGCATATTATGAGCAAGGGGTTGTCTTCAGCCTGTTAATCAGTTATGCCAAGAACCACTAATAGGATTTCTGTGTCACTGTTTCTTTTATTTCACTTGTTTCAGAGAGAAGTTCCCCTTCTGAGTTAATCCTTTTGAGCAAAATGCGTCCCCGGGTAAACCCTTGGGAACCATCGCAGTCAATAGAGTTGCACCTCAGATGGAGCTGAGCCACCAACAGACACTGAACGTGAAGCTGGGAAATTCAGTGCTTTCCCCGTCCAAATACTGACTGGTCTCCCGAGTCTAGTGTTCACTGGCATTCCCCACCCCATCTCTTGATTAGGACCACATAAGAGTAGAAAATGATGCTAAAAAACACAGCTCAATAAAAGCTGGCTAATTATTTGTTCATGTTACTTTGTCAGGACAGCTTAGCTCTGGAACAACTCCACTGTGGCTTGCTTTTCACTAGGCAGTGTTGGGCGGGCGTAGTATCATGTTTCTAACTTTTCTTTGTTGGCATGAGGGACACGCACAGTTTGAAGATGTCTTGATTTAATTGCTGAGACTAAGGCCTGCCATAGCTTGTGCTAGTGCTTGTCTGCTTACATCAGGTACTTTCAGAGGTGCAAAGTGAAGTTGGATGCATCACTGTTATCAGAGGTCAGTAGAGGTCTGTATCCCTGTTGTACCTTTCAACTTGTCATTTGCCATTTTTTGTCTTTTTTTTTTTTTTTTTTTTTTTGTCATCTAGTTCTGGGCATACAACAGGCAGCTTTCTGAGCTCACTGCCTTCCAGCAACCACCTGACAGCTCCCTCCCCACGTTCTGTGCAGGGATGTCAGGGAGATGGGGTGGCACTGCACAAAGTGCTCTCTGCTAGACCAAGAGGTGATACCCGGTGTGAGAAAGAGGCTCCCATGAGCCATAGGAGGAGTCCATTTATGCTCATTGTAATGTGGAGCACATGGGTGTAAAAAAGAAAAAGGCAATTGGACTGACAAGGTGAGAATGTGCACAACAACAGCATCCCTGAAAATAGGTAGGGGAACTGGAGAGGGTCAGAATAAAGTCTCAGAGCAGGCAGGTAGGTGGCAGGAGCCCTACGGGCATGTAACAGTGCAAAGGGGAGACCACTTTCTCAGACTGTCTTTAGCTAAAGCTTTGGTCTTTGAGTTTAAAATGCATCACTTGATCTTCATTTGCTAAGGCTCAAAGTAAAATAAGCTTGAGACAGTTACAGGATTTGTGCTTTGGCACAGGTTCCTTGCTCAGCACTGAAGGGGGCATCAAGATGATTAATGTCTGTCCCCCAGGGTGTTGTGTGGGATAGGATGCATGACGGCAGAATGCTGTGCAGAGGCTGGCAGGCAAGCTTCACGAAACTGATGTTAGAACTGGTATATACAGTGGTATGGAGGGGACACAGGTTTGATGGTACAGAAACAAAGTATGTTTGGTAAATCAAGTTACATGTCTGAGGCTCCACATCTTTCCTCAAAGTTCTGCCTTTGCTGGTGTTGCACAGTTGTCCTGAACAGTCAGTGAGTCCTGAAGTCCTCGCCCTTAAGAAATCCGTGATCAGTGTGCCTGAGGAGGTGATGGAGCAAAGGCACAGTGGCACTGAAGGCAGGGTCCAAGTATCCTGATTTCATCCTAGTGATGCCTGATAGTTTGTGCCATGGCGAGAAAATAATGGTGGGATTTTGAAAAACACAGGTGTTGATCGCAGAACAGTACTTGGGAAACATTTCTGTGTGTCTCAGTTCAAACAAAAGGCCCATCGATACCTACTCAATTAAGCCAGGTCTCTGTGACAGTACTATTGACAACAGCAGAGGGAATGTGCTGTGTAGATGATTAATGGTGGAACAATTAAGAAACTGTTGTTCAGATAAACTATTGTATGCTCCCCAGAAAGTAATGAATGGGGAGCCTGTTAGGATAGAAATAGTTCCTGAGCATGACAACCGTGGGTTAGACTGGAAAAAGGGATAATTCTGGGAACCACCATGCTTATCTTTAAGAATATAGCAGGAAGTCTATACTGTGTGTTACATCTGCAGGTTGAATAGGACCACATTTGCAAATGGTATTTTCTCTGAACAAGTCCTAGCACTCGAAAGGATTGATCTGTATTAACTCATCTAAATTAACAGGTACCTGCTTGGATGTGGAGAGCCGACCAAAAGCAGACCAAAAGGAGCCGGGGAGCGGAGAGCACTGACATTTGCATACTGAGCCAACACTTCTCAGAGGTAGCCAAGTCTGTAGCTGAGCATAAACAAAATTAAAATGCAGTTTTCAGGTGGCAAGCGCAGCTGCTACCTTTGAGTTTGCCTTTGCCTTTGTCCTTTCTTTATATGGCATGACTTCTGATTTACACCATGTGACAGAGGGCCTAATTGGTTTTTCTGGAGTTTAATATGGCTATTGGGTTGCACGTTTGAAAGAGTAAATAAAGCCGGGTGGCACAAAGCAAGCTGCCTGCAGTCTGGTGCCTTGCCTTGGCTGCCCTTTCTGTGGGGCCATGGGGCTGAGCCTTCCCAGCAGCAGGGTGTGCTGGTTGGGCATCGCGGGATCTCCCTGTAGGCTCTTGCCTACTTATCAGATCTTGCGTACTTATCAAAAAGCCTTCATCAAGGAGAAGACTTACATGCGTGTTCTTGCAAAATATTTTTTTTTTGGGGGGGAAGTGAATATTTAATTTTGTGAAAAACATGTGTGGGGTGTAGTTTATTTCTGCGGCATGTTTTTGGCCATTAGCATGATATCTCTGTTCATCTGTTGCTTCTGTTCTTTTCTCTGAGTTTTGACTGATGCGTCTGTCTAGATGATCCTGAGCATCCATAATGGAATTATGTTGGTGGACAAGAGTAAGAGCATGCTTAGATATTTACAAAAACATGACTTTTGGTACCTTCCATCAGATTGGCTGATCCTTACATAGTTGCAGGATATTTGCAATGTATTTTTACAAACTTAATGATATGAAATATGAACACTCCTGAAAAGTTAGGCATACCTGGAGGGAGCTGACTGCTCTTTATAAACAAGGTTGCATTAACTATGCATGGAAAAACAAAACAAACTTAACGATAACTGGGTGTCTGTGTTCCACATGCACATTAGGAAAGAGACCGGGAATGACAAATTGTTTCTACTTCTGGCTCAATATGTGTCCACTCTGGAGCCATTGCGTGTCTTCAGATCTGCACGCCCTCATCCTTCCTGCCTTTTGCCTTGTCTACATCTATAAGGTAGCTGAACTGTGTGTGTGTGTGGTTTTTTTTTTTATTATTATTATTTTCCCTCCATGAATAATGTTTTGAATTTCAAAAGGTTTTGCTTTGAAACTGCCATCACCTTCTTTGTTTTTGCTTTCTGCATATGTTCCGTGATTTTGCTGGCAGGGAAATTCATATACAGCAAGTTTTAAATAATTAGGGAATATTAATAAAGGGTGAATTTCCAGCTAGTGTATATGGCATTTCACACAATCTATTCTAAGGCATATGCTCTTCCAGTCGTGAGCTAGAAATTTACTGTGTAATTTATGATGTATGCCAGATGGGCTACTTCACATATTAAATATCAGCTCATAAATAGTGAATACTAGTATTCACAAATATTATTTCTAGAAATTAATTAAAATTAATAATAGATCTGTATACTAATTGTTGACCTCTGCTGGCAAAGACTATGCATATGGAAGAAACATCTTTTTCTTAATGATTTGCTGCACGATTGTTCTAATAGATATTCTGACTAGCAACTGGAATATTCAGGCTTAAATCAGACATCGAGTATAAAGCACTGTGAAGGTGATAAGCACTATTGTTTGTTTTCCACTGTGGTGACAAGCATGTTGCTTCTATAACTTCAATTCCAGAAGTCAATTTTATTGAAGAATCACTAAATTTTCCATGAAAATGTAAGTGCTTTCTGGGATGCAGTAGCAGAATAGCTCCTTGTTAGTTAGTTAAACAAATGCAAAAAATCACATATGGATGACTACAGATGCTCTTTCATTTATGTATATTGATACATGATTATATAAACCCTTGGGATTTTTGAAAATTCTGATCTTGACAAAAGTAAATCCAAGCGTAACCATATACATTTTTTCATCCACAAACTCAGATGCCCTTTAATGATTGCTCTTTGAAGTTAGAAAGCAACTTCCTTCAGAAAGTTGTTTGCTTGCTTTATTAATGCTTGTTTCAGGATGCCTTACTCATAAGGAATCCTGTTGTTTTTAAATTGCATCAGTCCTTGTCTGCTGGTACGCCTCACTGTTTGTGTAAGTAGTGCCATTTATGTTCAGAGAAACTACTTGTTTGGCTGGCAATTACCTCTGATACAAATCAATGGAACGGCTTTTTTAATAACTTTGTATATATCAAGCACATGCTGTGACTGAAAAGTGGAACTGGACTCCCATCTTCTGACGAAGACTTCTTATCATTAAAGAGGTTAAATGCATGGCTAACTTAAAGCATGTCTGCATTTTGGATTGCCTTTGGTCTGTCCGTGCATTGTTTCCCTCTTCTGTAAAATGAGGGTGGCGGGACAGACATTGTCACTTTTTCACCAGAGAGCTGTGGTCCTGAATTGTTATTTGTAAACTGCTTTGTAGGCAGGTGACTGAAAAGTGCAAAGTGCTGCTACGGATTAAATTTAGCTGTTACTAAAACAGTCTGGGGGGACCTTGCAGAGTAATGTATGTTGTTCCCTTAATGCTCCCCTGTTTAGCAGAGGGAGGTTTTCAGGCTCACGGCTTCAGGTCTGCTTCACTGCTAATTCCTCTTTCTCAGAGCTGTCTCCGATAGCTCCCTGCTCCCTTACAGTTGCTTATATGAGCAGCAAGAGTTTTGCACAGGGGAGGTGTGGTTCTAAGGATGAAAAAAAATGAATCTTTAGATAAATAACATAACGAAGACATTTTAACATGGATACAGAATACCAAAGGGAAGAAAAAATTAGCTCTCTTTTAGTCTCTCTGCTGCAGAAGACTTCATTGTTCCTCTGGGCTTGAAAGGAGTTCTTAGCACACCTAATTGAGTTGAACCTGGTCTCTAATCATATTTAGATCAAAGCTTTCCTTGATAGTGGCCATTAACAACTTCCAGAGAAAGAAAAATAACCTTCAGTTGTTTCGGAATAAACCAGAGTATGTCTCATGGCTAGTCTGTTGTTATTGTTACATGCATTGCTAGTCATCAATTTGTTTTCATTTGTTATCTTAGATAGTTAGGTCCTCAGCTGGTAAGTGCACTTGTTAATTTGAGGAACTGAACATGTAGCTCAATCTTATTTGTCTTTATTTGGTTCCAAATAAACAAATTTTTTATTTGTTTATGTATTTTTAGAGAAAGTCCCTGGAGAACCAAGTAACACATGCATCATATAATATGGTTCTTTGTACTGCATAGTTTTATTCTATTTGTAATTTGTTAGTCATTCTGTTTCCTACTAGCAGTAGCTCTTGTTTCACTAAATCTACTGAGGATAGAGAAATAAGATATTTAAGAAAGCAGACATCTTTCTCCAGGTGCTTTACTGGATTAAAGAAGAAAAATAGTGGATCCAAAAGGAAAATGAAAAGAAATGCATATTTGTTCTCAAGATAATATGTTAACATAATTCCATTATGTGTATTTATCTCCAGTCTGTAGGACTTAAAAGGTTTGAATATAATAAATCTCTGGTACACCAAAAACAAGAAGCGATAAAGAGAACATTGTTCTAATTTAATGCATTTGACAAATTACCTCAAAGACAAAAAAAAAAAAAAAAAGTTTTTTCTTCTTTTCCAATAAAGAAAAAAAAAGTATCCTTATCACTTTACTTTGCATGGCAAACTTTGTTCATAATTAAGTCTGTGTATCTTCCTTTTGTGTGTGTGTGTATTGGGGTGGTGGTGTCAGAATGCAACTCAACTTGATTTCTGTTAGATCAGTACTAAACTTCAATTAAAAAAAAAAAATTAAATAGAATTCAAATAGTGTTTTGCCAAAGTGTGCTGCCCATTGGTACTTGTGCACTTATCTGGTTTTGTTGCCTTTGGTTCTGCAGTATTTTATTGGAAAGTGGAAGCATGAATCCCCTCATAGAGAGATCTTATTCACATCTACACAAACAACTTCTCAAGGTTATGTTTCAAGAAATGAACTGAATCTGACATGGGCAATGAGGGGGATGGAGGAATGGAAACAAAACAACAACAAAACAACCGTAAGTCAAATTCTTCTTGATGGGTTAATGTGAAACCTCCATTATCTGCAGAGGAGCTGTATCAGGTCTGTCCTTGGTTTCCATATTTTTCACTGGATTTTAAAAAATGGGGTGGGGACAAGCTTTTCAAATTGATACGTTGGCTTAAACATACTTTTAAAATTTGTTCCATTAAGTTAAAATGCTTGTGAGACATAAAGGGACACACATTGAGGGATAATTCCAGTGCATCTGCCATGTACAATTGTAACAGTGAGACTAGTGTAGCAAAACCAGTCATCGTTGCAATGGCTTAAATTTGCTGAGTGCCTTTTGCACACATGGGATTAAACCAGCTGCTAATGAAATGTCAGTTCCCCAAATAGCCTTGTACATTCTGACACAGGTTTGCAACAAAGCCAGGTCTGTATTAGATTTGACATATCAGAATCCTCAATGACTTAAGAAAGCAGTTTTCTACCCCAAGTAAAGATGTAAGGGTATTTTAAAATGCCCTGTTTGAATGAACTGACAAACCAGAAGTTCAAGATCATATCAGATCAATCAGTGCTTTTTTGTTGTTTGTTTTGTCTTATCATTATTTTCTGTAATATTCATTCAGACATTTGCTCTTATTTTGAAGTGGGAGAAAATGCACTGAGTACCAACTTTATACTGGGTTGAATATCAAGTGCCTGAAATAGGCATCTTCCTAACGTGATTCAGAACAGACACAATAAAACCCTCTGGAAGTAGTCCTTATCTGAACCATTTAGGCACAAGTTAGCACTCCTGACATTGTCAAAATAATCACAGAAGATACTATGTGCCTGTAGTAACTTCATATCTTAACATAACAGACCTTAGTCGTCTGTCCAAAAGCATGTTACAGCCTACTTCACAACACACTTGCTAAGGAGATGGAAAGAAACAGGGTAAGCCATGCAAACCAGTGGATGCTTCCTATCTTTCTGGTATGATGTATCTCAACCAGGGACTCCAGAAGGAAGAAGATGAGAAGGGCAGTGTAGATGAGCAATGCTGGAATGTACAAATACCTCTTGAAGAATTAGATTTGAAGAAAATTCAAAGAGCTATCATTTCTTTGTCCCACCCTGTAGTCTGTAGGATGACTTCTTAGTTTGGCTAAGTTCCTGAAAGCTAAAAGTCACTTACACAGACAATTTCTGTCAAGGACATGCTTAATCAGCTGCACTCAGGTAGGAGGTAACAGCAGCCCTCTCCTGGGCTTTGTAGTGAGTCTTCGTGTAGATAAGCAACACGGTCCACTGGCAACTTCAAAGTGTCTATTCTGTTTGAAGCAAACTCCATAGACTCTAAGCTATGTTCAGAGGTACTTTGATAAATGCATAGCTTAAATATTCTCAGCCAGAGAAAAGTTTTTAAAACTGGTGGACCACCTTTCCTAAGGTAGTCAAAGCTTCATATCATTTGCCTCTTACTTCTGTTGGTTTTTTTTCCCTCCATATCCAAGGCTAAAAGACTAAAGCCCATTATATTTCACGAAATGTATTATGATTCCTTTTATGTTGTCTTCTTTAAATATGGATGTTATATGAGTATTATTGTAAATCTGAGAGTGATTCTTTTTCCTTTGAAGCTGAGATCTATTTTTCATTTTAATGTGTCTACTAGCTTCACGTTGCCTGCTCTGCAAGATTCCTGTGAAGATGCAGCGCATCTGCTTTTGCTAACTCTGTCATCTTTTCAAATGTAGAGCTGAATTTAACTTTGATATAAGAAGGGCTTAGAGAAAAAAATACTCTCTGCCACGGGCAGTTCTTATAGTTTTTGTTGGTATCCTGTTTATAGTCTGTGCTTTAGTATTACTGCATTCTGTTTGACTCTTGGTGAATTTTCCACCAAGATACAGGTATTTGTTTGACTAACTTTGAGCAATGCTTGCACTTAAAATGTTGCTGTGTCTTCAAAAAGGTACCTGGCTAATCTAGACAGTGGAATCTTATTCTTTTCCCTTTCTTCTAATTTATCTAGGAAATATCACTGGATAGTTACTTGATAACTGTGGATGCATATTGGATTTTTGGTAGCAACTTGAGTGGGCTTTTCGTGTTGATAAACTGATATCTATTAGCCAAGATTTCCTTAGTGATTTCATTATTCACTGCTTCCCTTCATATTTTTCTGATGCTAACAATTTTCATTGACTGCAGAAATTGCTATGATATCACTAAGGTAGGAGTGAATAATTCTATCGTTGTTGTCTTGTGATGGTGCTTCTCCTCCACCCTGAAAAGATGAAGCCTGTGTGTGACTCAGCAATGATGACGGCAGGAAATCCCTGTGCTTGGCAGGTTTGCAGTACCTTGAGTAATGGAGATGGGGGGGTTGTGGAGAAGGAGAGGAGGAGGTATCTCAGATCCTCGCTGCAACCAGCAGCCAAAGTTCCAAAACCAAGAAGGTTGCTGCATGTGTCTGTCTGTCTTCATTTTGGGGTGAACTCTTCACAGGGGGGTTAGTGGCAGTTGTTTCTCCCTGGTCTTTTAAATCATCATCCTGCTGACCTCATCATTCTCTGCTTTCACTGGGTTAACTTGTTTCTTCCACCCTGCTGGTGTTTCTGTCAGGGTGTCAGCTCTCCTAGAACAGAGCTGTCTGCTCTGGATGATGAGGTAGTCAGTCTCATAGCATCCATGTGGTTTTGACACATGAACCCCATGATGTCTCACTGTGCCTCCACTAGTTTGATGTTGCTGTCAAAAGGGAAATGACAAGGGGAGAGCTTTCTCATGTTATAGGACATCCACCATCAATAGTTTGAGAGGATATTTATCTATGCAGTGACTTGTTCCAGAGTACCTTTCTTTCTGTCAATTAACTGCATTTTTGAATGGTTTTATTCCTTTAACTCATTCCTAATTGAAGTGTTTTCTGCTGTAAGCAGGGCATGAGTAATAGAATATTTGGATGACTCTCTTGAAATAGATGGATTGGCTACAAATACCGTATACGAACATTATTTTAAAGAGTTAGTGGAGTACCTTTTCCTGGGAAAAAAAAAAAAAAGAAACTTTTTCTGCATGAGTTTTATACCAGCCTGAAGGCTTGGCCCATGCATTGAAACCAACGTTTGGCTTTCCTTTTCTTATGTATAATTCATTTCCTACATCTGGTCTTTGATATTGACTGTGTTCTTGTTTCTAGCAGGATATGGATTTTAACCTTCATGGATATTTCCAAGAATTTCTTTCAGACTCACAATCACAAAGTGAAGCTCAGAGAAATTGCCACAAGAAGTAAATAACTACTATATGAAACTTCTTTAACTTTCTTTTTTTGATAATCTAGTATTTAAATGGATGATGTAGTGCTCAGTAGTGAGTAACTATTATATTTTACATATTAGCAAATATGTAGAATTTGTAAAAGTCTGTGATTCATTGTTTAAACTGGTTTTGTCAGATGGTCATTTGGCTATCTGCAGTATCTATTAAAATTAATTATGGATATTTCTCACATGTGCTGTATCCTGCAACAGTGGTTCAACCTGGTGGTGCCCTTAGCCAGGTTCAGGCATGTCCTGAACTAGACTCCAGTCTAGTAAAGCTCTCTACCAGCTCTTCATATGTGAGGCCTACAATTTTTACCCCTAGCTCAAATAAAATAGCATTTACTTTGTTTAGTCCACAGGGCTTTCCCCTTGTGGTAGAGGAACAGGTTGACTTTTTTTCCCTATCAGCCTTTTAACTCTTTGTCATAGCTAAGCCTGAATATTCTTTTGATACTCCTGCTTTGATGAGAAGACTTGTATGCTAATATTATGAATCGGCAACAGCCAGTCACTAGGGATCAGTGCTACCGATTGATCATCATAAGAACATTCTCACTGTATCAGTCTGGTTCTGTAAAACAACCAAAATGTGCCTGAAACCATATTCTGACTGACGAGGTAACAACAGATAGTAATGAAAATCATGATTGATTACACCATGTTACTTCTGCAGGAATTGTTTTGGCCTTCTGACTTGTATGGTAACTTTCAGTAACTTTCTGTGCTTTTGATGAGTTTTGCTCAAGTGTTCTTTACTGTCTTTTTAGGATTTAGGCAACCAAGACACTAACTTACTAACTTCAAACCATCCATTTCCTTGATTTCCTTGGATACAGGTATCTATGCAGGATTTTGAAGTCATTGGAAAACTCTCCTTTGATTTTTGTCAAACTTGTATGAAAATTTTGTAAGTAACATCAGTTGGAGTTCTGAACATGAATCTCTGAAACAGTGCAGGATATAAATGCAGATACATTGCTGTTGGCTCACCACATAAAGATTTTATTAATTGATTGAGTTATGGTTCACATCAGCTTTGGCCCCAAGCAGTGGGGATGGCATCTGATGGTTTCTACAGTTGAGGTTTTGCTACAGGGTGTTTGAGGTTCATTACCCTGTTGTTGCTGGGGGAAGAAAAAGGTTAAAGTAATATCATTATTTATTATAGCTTAACTGAGGTATACAGGATATACAGATTGTCAGATAGTATAAGAGTAAAAATATCTATAAATTCCTTTGTAGCCTTTTAATGAGTTATGTATTGCGCTAATCAATTCATAAGGGTATTTTATATTTGTTTTCAAAGCAGTTTGGGCCTGGATGTTCCAAAGCCATTTCTCTCCTTTCTTTTTCTTGGTTTATGTCTATAGTTCTTACACCAACACCTGTTGCGAGCATGTGTTCCCTGTGTGTGACCGCCAGGATTTCAGCCTGTGTGAGCTGTGTGCCACTCGGAGCAGCCTGATGTACTGACAAACCAATCCTGACTTTTTCCATATCAAGTGTCGCATCAGTATAGATCAAGAGTTTATACACTGTGTTTTGTGGCATATAGATAAGATAGACAGGGGATGAGCCATGTTGGTCTGCTCCATATGAATAGAACAGTGAATGAATCTCTGTGAATACTGTACGTATGTGCAATGTGCTTGTGGGGATATTTACCTGTAAAAACTGAAGTGAGATTGTTAGCAGCTAGACAGTAACACAAAATAATGGCATAAAATTATTTGTCACAGAGAGAACACTTCAGTAGAATCCAGTCTGAACTGAATGAATGTACTTCTGCAAATAAATGCCTTTAAATGTGCCTTTAGATCTCACACACACACGCACACACACACACATACCAAATCACATTAAAATAAATACAAGTTAATTCCCCAAGAAACTTTTGCTAAGAGCCAATGTAGGTTATCTTTGCAAAGAAAATGGAATCTAAAAATATCAAGCACTAAAGAGCATCTTTATATCAACTTTCTATCATGAAGTGATATTTAAAAGCAAATGACTTCTTCCTTTTTTTTTTTTTTAAATTGATGTGGAGTAAAATGTTTGTTTGGGGGGTCATTTCTAGTGGTAATTGAGTTCATTTCACAAACTTGTGGGCATAGGTATATTTTTTCCTTTTCCTATGCTACAAAGGTCTAGAAGTCAACAGTTATAACAAGTGTTAGGGAATAAGTTTCACATGCAAATAATGACATTTCAGTGATAAGTGGTTCAGTTGGCAGTATAAAAATAGACGCTTCCTGATACCTTTGTACCATGTCCATGTCATTTATTATTGTATATTAGCATCTGTGAAGTGTTCCTTAATGCTCTTCAGAATTGCCTATGTGGCTATGTGGCACCATGAGCCAGAACAGTCTGACAGGCCCCACTGTCCTTCCTGCTGAAAAGCCAATACTTGATGCAGTATCCCTGAAAGAAGCAATCAACAGATTCATAGAACGACGCAACGCACTGACGTTACTGCCTGTCCCCAAATCATGCTATTAAATTATGTGTTAAAAGGATATTAGGAGCACAGTGTTTGGAAGAATCCAACTCACATCCAGTTTGAATTAGCATATAGATGAGCTGAAGTCTCAGATGAAGCACAACCTAGATGAGTTTTCTAGCATTATGCTGCTTTGTAAGTTAGATCTGTCAAAACATAGATTTGTGACTATAACCTTACACACACATTTTGGAGGTGTTGCATAGAAAGTGAGAAAAATGTGGCTGCAGACCCATGAGAAAGCATTCTGTTGTCCCTGTATTTCCATGCTTCCTTATCAAAACAGCCTTGACACGTGCATATGCAGCTCTGCATCGTACAAAGTACCTTCCAGCTAAGACAGGTCAGTAATCTTTGTTTGCTGTAGTTACCAGGTGGTACAATACTTAAATATTCCTAACAGGAAGTGTTAGGTACAGTGTAACTTCTGAAAACTTTGTTAGAGTTGCAAATGTCCTTGTTTGCATGATTCTACATATTCAGCTAGAACATTATTCATTATACCAGGAACCTAGGGGCTGCATAATGCCTGGAAAATATTTGTAAAAAATCTCTTCAAATTAAATATATATGAAGCATAAACACATTTTTATGAAAAGGTAATATTATATTTGCAGAATCTACAGATAGTAGATTGGCATTAGATGGCCAAGAATTGTGGCAGAACCTAGAAATGGGGTTGTTTGATAGATTGTGATGGATTTGTTTGTTAGGTGGTGTAAGCCTGAATTGTAAAGCACTGATATTATGGTTGTCTATTTGCTTTGTTTTGGGTTATTAACTAGTCTTGATTGTGCAATTTGAGAAGTATGGGAGAAATGTGTATATCTCTGAGAACATTTGAGAGAACAGTAAAATAGGTGGAGCAAAGAGTGGTCTTCAATGCAACTGGCATCAGCACAAGAACCTGTACTTGAATGGAGCTTTTGAAGAACATCTTTGTGATAACATGTGACCATTATTCAAATATAGGAAAAGGGGGTTCTCAGAAAGGCCTTCTCCTACCTGGCTGTTATGTGTTCTCTTCCAGGCCAGATGCAAGCCAAAAAAACAGGTTTCTCTCCATGTGGTAAATTAAAACAAATAGCTGGACACTATCCAGAAAGGAGATTTGAGAGGAAAAATTACTTTTCTGAGTACTGTTGGCAGAGGTGAAGTTTTTATTACTAGTTTCACATCATCACAATAAGAGTTAGAAAAGAATTATTAGGTCACTGACTGCAGAGTAATGCATTATTAATACAGAGTAGTTTATAAAAATTAATGTTTACTTCTATTTGAAACTCTCCTGTTTGAGAATGTGCCGAAACCATAAGATAGCTTTGCTGATTCAAGACTAATCAATACCTGAGGGATGTATTAAGGTCTTAGTTCAGACAATTAGGGTTGTTTGCAAAAGTCTTACTGAAGTCAGAACACAGTACTGAGGCCCCTGTAGGTGGACGAGAGCCTATTTACTGGCATTTACTTTATTTTATGTTTACACCAGGGAAGTAAATATGACTTTGAAACCATCATTGCTTCTCATCCCTCATCCTTGCAACATATACTATCAGACTGAGCAAAACTAGTGCTTTCTGCCTTTTGCTCTTACTTAAGAGTTACAAACAAAACAAACAAACAAAAAGAAATGGGAAAATCTAGCACTCTCTGCATTTATTCTCATTTTAATATACGTAGCTATTTATCACACCTTTCACCAAGGATTTTAGACAGGCTGTGAATGGATTTGTATTCATTCTGCTATCAGAAGCTACATTCTGTTATTATATATTTCTCCCCAAATAGTCCAGCTGACTCAAAAAAGATGACTTTGCCTCATGAAAGTTATGAGTTCCAAACCTAATTAAAAGCCTACGGCTTTTGCTGTACCTTACTGCCAGGATTGTAAATACCAAAGTACCGTGCTTCATTGTGTTTGTGGGTAACCACCAGGGAGGATTCCAACAAGGACTTTCAGACAATTTATTGTGAGTCACATTTCTATTTGACCAGTCTTTGCTGACTTCCAGTCAGTTATGTAGTTGAACATCTGTCTAGTGAGATGGGATGTCCAGGCAGGAATCAACAGTGAGGGGGGTGCTATCATGGGTTTGAGAAGAATGTTATGTTTTATAAGTCATACCTGAGTATTGTTGGAATGAGAATAATCCTCTTGATGTTCTTACATTGTGTTGTGTTTTTAAAAATACAGGAAGTTTGTTCAGTCCTTGATCCTTGAAGGTATTTAAGTGGCTAATGAGTCAGAGCAATACGTTTCACTGGCTTGAAGAGCAAACTTTGATAAGCTGTGGTGCAATTTTAGGTAAAGTAGAAGGTGAGAAAACAGGTGTTACCCATACGAATGTTGATAAAGAGCAAGTCTGTTCTGTATGCCCTAGTGATAACCCTTAAAAGAATTTGTGAAAATTGTAATTGTTTTCAGCTGTTTTCTTCCAGAAATATATATGCTGAATTGTCATGTTTTTAGAAAATCCATCTCAGTATTTAATCACTTTAGAATATTGGGAAGCATGAGAAAAATAAGAAAAAAGAGCAGAAAATTGTGTAAATTGTATAGTGGGTGTGAGAGTGAAAAGTTAGCCTGACTAATGCCCTAGACATCCACTGTACTGATACGCTTTATCTTAATTTTAGCAGAGAGCCTTTGGTATGCTTTTCCATATATAGCTTGCCCTGTAGATATGAGAAGGTGTTTGTTCCACAGAAAACAATAGCAACCAGAAGTGGAAATTACTGCCAGCTCATCAGATGCAATTGAATAATAATGAAAGCTAATGCAAGACAACATTCAAGGTTATTTTTAAATCTTTGTAAAGGTCAATGTATTCAATGGTATTCAATTCCAACTGCTGAAAGAGTTTCTGTGCTTAAATATGTGGTCCTTGTTTAGGAAATAAGAGATCTATACTAAGAAGGGTAAACAGGACAATGCCATCCCTCTGTCTTGTCTTCACAGTATTTAGGAAAACAATGTGAGAAGTATCAACCACTGACGATTACTTTCAGTCTGTGTCCTTCTCCCTCCATCTCAAGCTACTAAATTCATTACCAGAGAAAGAGCAAGGTGCCTATTTCAGGGACCTTTTCTACCGTGGATAGCCATAGAGAGGAAAAACTCTCTGATTATCCAGACTGCTCTAACCTCTGGACACTTTCAAGCTGTCATTAGGTAATCCTTTAGCCCCTCTAAAAATGTCACCATGTAAATGCTGTAATGTTTATCATCTTTTGTAGTCATAAATTCTGTCCTTTCCAAGATTTGTTACTGTGCTAGCAGCAGGAAATTTAAAAACCAACAAAAACTGAAAAAAAAACCACACCACCACCAACAACAAAACACTCAGAAATAGAGAAGTGAGGGGGAAAGAAAGGAGGGAGGAAAAACGAACCAAAAAAAAAATCTAAAACACCGGCGTGGATACTGATGTTAGCTAGCTAGAGGTGTGTATGTTATCTCCTTTATGTTGTTAACTGTTGAAGAATACTCTAAGTGTGCTCTGCAATGTCATAAAGAAAATGCTACCACTGCATCTTGAAGAAGTGTCACCGTGGAGCTTCACACTGATGCAGAATCCCTTCCCTGTAAGTGGCATGCCATGGGGTATCACAGCATCTCTCTCAGTGGCAATGACTGCAGTATGTTGCTGTAAATTAGATCCTTGCTGGCTAGGTGATCATACAGCCAAAAATCAAAAAGGCAAACAAAGGCACAGATGTTTAGATAGGGAGCTCTGGAGATTATAAGTTTAGAAACATTTATTCTTAAGCTTATCATTTTTTATTTTTTTGTAATTAAAGATAATAAGAGTAGAGTTATGATGCATATGATTCATGAGCTAGAACAATTTAATCGCAACTCAATTTATTAAAAAGTAAGAAAAATATTTAGGAAGGTAACTTAACATTAAGCTCACAGCAGATGATCCTCAAGTAGCATAAACTTACTAGGCTCCATTTGAATAGGAAAAATGTTTTTACATGAAGATTTAATGTTTTTGAAATGTAACACAGGCAAAGCAGTTTAATTCTTAATGATAAAACACAGCTTTGCACAAATATTTAGTTATCAGATGCCCTTTTTCTAATGGGAGATAAGCATTAGATGTGTTTTGAAGATGTGGACATTAAGATCAGCTAAGATGGTCTAATATTTTACAAACTCACTTCCTTTTATTTTTCAAACAAACCATCTGGAAAAAGGTTAGGAACAAGAAAGACTCAAGAAAACCTAGCAGCTGGATGGCAATGGTCATATTAAGTCTGTAGTTTTATTTTTGCAGCTTGTTCAGTGGAATTGCATGAAGAGATCAGATAGAAGGAAAAGAGGAATTAATGAAAAGGGTTCCGAAACAGTCAGCAGAAATAACAGGCATCACAGAAGAAATCATTCAGAGAACAGTTTTTACTCTTTCTTGTGTACACTGGATTTTGCTGTGCCTTGCTCAAATTTGTCTGGTTTTGCTGAAGAAATATTTTGAGTTCTTGGATAATGCCAGGTATTATGATTCTTTATGTCCAGATACGGACAGACAGACATGGAGTGAGTAGCAGATGTTTGCTTACTTTATAATTTGAAAGAGATTCAGAAAATAGACTGAACAGAGAAAATACAGGAATTATGCATTTTGAAAACAAAACAAAACAAGAATTGTGATGTTTTTGTCACTGTTTGAGGGAAAATTCTCATGTAACCGCTGGATAAAGCAATAGGTGTGATACACAATTGCTCTCCAGTGTAAATTTATTTGACAGGACCCCATTTCCTTTGCTGGGCAGCTTAGGCCAATGTCTTACAGTAAATATCTTCTTACAGCTTAGGAAAGTTTGCTCTTTCATGTTTAATTAAAAATCAAAATAAAAACAGTTGAAGAAAGTTGAGATCTAAAAGCAAGAAGGGTAGCAGCTAAAGAAACCTGGAATTGGTGGAGATCTCTAAGGATCTGTAAACTGAGACACACCAAACTTTGCTAGCAGCGGTGTGAGGGGACAGGGTGATGCTTCTCATACTAGAGGGGAACTTTTTTTTGTGATTAGAAGCAGCTCCTCTTCCTTTTTCCTTTGGAAGAGGAGTCAAGACTAACAGGAAGGCAGGATTTTCAGCAGCAGTACAGTGCTGTCCTGTGGCTCATCGCTGCTTGAAAGTCTCTGGGAGGCCTTAAATCATGGGGTGATCAAACTGTCTTGAAAGCATGCAAATAATTGAATAATATTCTCTAGAAGTCCTCTTAAGTACTATTGAACATAGCTAATTTACACATGGGATCAAAGTGTGCTTATTTGCTTTTAGAATTCTTGGAATTTATAGGTTTGGGTATTCACTTTTGCAGTTTTGTTTTCTTTTGGCTCACTAAAGCACATGTACCTGGAGACCACTAAAGTAATCATGGAAATTGCTGAATAGCATTTCTTTTCCCATCTGTGGTTGACTCTCTGCTGTTGTTTTCCCTTTTGTCTTTGTATAAGCTTCTACATTTCAAATCAGATTAAACAGATTTATGAGAGCAGTGTTTTGCTATGTGGTTGGTGTTTGAAAGGATTCCTTTATTTTAAGAGAAGCCTCAAGAAGCTTAGTTGAAGAATCTGACCAGACTGTGACAACTACATTAGAAATGAAACTATCAGGAGAAGGATCTGATTCTCATCATAGTTAATTCAAAGATTTCTGGGTCAATCTTCAAATAAGAAGTTGAGACGATATTTATATAAAAAATGTCCTTCTCAAGCCAGCTGGCTGCATCTTTTGTCAGTATGCACTTGACTAATTTGTTTTAGATTATACTGAAAAAAATCAGTTTGAAGAAACTAGAGTAATACTGAACAGGTAACACACATTGATCCAGAAACTTGAGGGTAAAAAATAACTACGAATGTTAGAAAAGGCAGCCACTGATATTTGACTACAAAATTCTGACCCATTTAAATGATACCTCCTATACCCATTATACATTTGTATCCCATTGAAAACTTTGCCCCCCCTCACTCCCTTATGCAGTTTTAGTTATGCAGAGACCCTGGGCAGAGCTGAGCTACTGCTCCTGGCTTTGCCTTTGGTCAGAGTTTTCTGTTTCAGGTTCCTTAAACTACTGCAGGTCTTAATTTTTCTGGGGATATGAGTTTTTGTCAATGTTGCAAAGTGTGCTAGCAATAATGGTGAAAAGCGTTATACAAACATCAAATATTCTTAACTGAATTGCTAACTCGACTTGACTAATTACAATGTCAGCAACACTCTGAATTGGTTATGTCCTGGTCTATGATAACACCTGCATCAAGCTTGATTTCAGCTTCTGTTGAGATACTGTACCATTAAAAACACATCTTAGCGTGAACATAGCCATGCCAAAAATGTTAGTTGCATAACAACATCTCAAAACTCTGCCCATAAATCAAGAGGACTGTAACAAATGAAAAATGAAGTTTTTCAGGTTATTTATGTCCTGCAGCATGCTTGTATTAGTTATATCAGACACGGGACCTCTTGGGAGCAGCCTTTGTGGTATAGACCAAGGGTCTTTACTACCTTTTTTTTTTTTTCTTTCCCATTACTGTCAGTTCTTAAAATTTTGAATTAATAGATACGTGTAGGTATGCGGTTTCACCAGTAGAGTACAGATACAGCAGATGCGTTTATTATAAGAGGTATATTAATTTATTGTAAGAGGTGTATTAATGGCTGGCTCTGGTAACTAATCCTGGTAGGGCTGGTAGTTGTGCCAACCTCAGCCACATAATGCTCCATGTAGAGTTGGAGAAAAGAGTGCTAAAGGTTTTTTGTTTGTTTGTTTGTTTTTAAGATATGTTGTGGCTCCACTGGTTGCAAGAAAATGATTATCACCAATTAACTTGTGTCCAAGGGGAATTTGTTACAGCATTTTCTACGTATTTCTCAGCAGGTTTCTTCCTGTATCAAATACAGCAGTGTGAAAGAACAGCATCATGTCGTTAGAACTTACTAGTAAAGAGAAAGTATTTACAACATCCCTCTGAACACCACTGCATGGATGATGGAGCACTTCTAAAAGAATATCTGTGAAGGAAATAAAGCCATTAACTGAACAGAATTATTGTGCACCAAAGCTACATGTTTGAGAGGTCTCTGCAGTATTCAAATAACTATTGAACCGTTTGGCACATCCCTAATAAAAACCTTTATCCATTAGCCCCATTGGTGCATGCTTAGGCAAATTAACTCTTTTATATGTAGATCTACAGAAAATGGTGTGTTATAATTAAATGATTCTTTTGGGGGCAGTAAACCTCTCTTCAAACAGCTTGAATATTAGTGCAGTCGTTTTTCTTTCAGCCCTACTAATCACAGCAAATTTAGCTTGCACAGCCAGAGTCAGGGTGCATGTTACAGGACACTCTGGCAGTGGTGATGAGCAAGTCCTGTAAGTGCTAGTGTTAGGTTTAAAAAAGGATGTTATCTGAAGTTAATGTAAATTTATCTGGATTCTTGCTGTTCATGAAATCAGGTTGCTGTTTTAAGATATCTGTTACTTAAGATAGTGTAGGTCAGAGCCAACCCAAAGAAACCTGTTGTATGATTGACTTTGAATTTGAGTGGGAGATCTAGATGATATATGTCAATAATACTTATTACATTAAAAAAAAATCAAGTCCCTCAAAGTTTTTTTCTCCCTCATTTCTCAATCATTTCAAACTTAGCTCAGATTTTGAGCACTCCTTATGCTGAGTGGAAAAGGGCACCAGATACTGAATCAAAATGGCACAGATCCATATGTGCCTAAAAGAACATTGAGGCCAAGAGCTCCTGAGGTGGCTACTAATTGCTGGGAGCTGTTATTTTCAACTGTGCCTCGTTTACTGACAGTGATGAATACCTATTGTCTGAAACCTGGGCTCCTGACACTTCTAGCTTCACCAAAGTTAGTGAAGTTAGGATGACTTATCTTGTGTATGATTATGTACCTAATTTAATACAGTTTCCACTCCTTTCCAAGCCCTTTATGAAAAAAAAAAAAAAAAAAAAGGCACACTGATTCTTTTCTGGTGTGTATTTAAATTTCTGCCACCTTAGACTTTCAGGGTTATTTCCACCTAAGAAGGGTGGTTCTGGTTTGGCACTGATTAACACCATGTGCTGATTTTAATTAATCTGCTTAGATTCCCAGAGGTGGTAAGAGATTAACTTCCAAGAAAACTTAAAAGTTTTTTTTTTTTTCTTACTCATTGATTTCATAAGATGAAAGTTTACCCACTAAAGATTTGGTGAAGGTTAGAAATTGCAGAAACATTTATTAATCAGTAATTGATTTATTTCAGTGCTCTGTAAATTGGTGAGGGTCATCAGTTCACTTTTGGGGAAGTGCAGCTTATCTCCTGCTGCAATTCATAAGCATTGCTTCAACTCTTAGCATCAGCGGCTTGTTTAACCTTGAGGCTGCTTACTGTATCAGTGGCAATGCCTAATGTGCAAATGCACTCTTTTGTAATGCAGGGATTGTGCCTTAAATGTCCTACCTTACAGACTACGTTAATTTTTCTAGAAGGTGAAACATTATTTTCCATGTCTCTCCTGGGATGTATAGAAAGCCTGCTGAATTCTTTAAAGACTTGGCATTTAGCTTGCTTACCACTCTCTTGCTTTTATCAGATACCAATACAAATAAAAAATGTAACATTCTATAAAGAAATATTTCGACATTGTGTAAAAATCATTGTTGTTCCACTTGCTTTGAGATGTTCTTTGAATGTCAAAAATGGTCCTTTGACATCTTTTGGATGTGTTACTTATTTCCACACCCAAAACCATTTTCTGGTAATGGCCAGACCAGAAACAGTCAGGAATCACAGCTGCCAAAATGTGGGAACTGGATATTCTGAAGCAAAAATGACTTTCTTCTCCTTTTTCCCTTTCCCTCGCCTCCTAAAAGGAAATATTCACCAAGTTCTCGTAGAAACTCACAGCTCAGACAGTGACCAGGTTTTACCATTTCACAGTTCACATTGCACAAGCTAACGATGAAGAACCACAGCAGTTTTAGCTGTTCTTAAGGGACTTTGTATCAGAGCTAAAAGCAAGAAGCAGTTACTGTTACAATAGCTGGAAACTTTCTGATGGCCTTTGTTTTAAAACAAAGGTGGTTGAAACTGAAACATGTAGAAATTGGTTGAATCTTTGAAAAAAAAAATTGAACCTGCTATAAAGGTAAATTTATTGTCCTTGAAGTTTTTAGCTAGGAACTAGATGGGAGGGAATCTCTCTGGTTTCCTTCTTCCATTGATGCCTGCCGGGGGAAATTGTTGCAGTGGTGGGGAAAGGGACTGAACTCTTAGAAGTAGCTTTTTTTTACAGTTCTGCTCTTTAAAATGCAGTTCATATTCTGCCTTTACTTTGACACCTAACAAATTTTACACACGATTTATTCTAAATGTGAAATTTTCTGCGTGGGGGGAAATTTTTGCACAACTTCCAATTTTTAACTTTCTGCACTAATTAACAAAGTGACTTCATTATCTTCCCATAAACTTTTTACTTGTAAGCATTTCTCAGGGTAATTAAACTGTTTAAGTAATTCAGCTGATAGCTTACATAGTTTTATTTACAATGTAATTAGGACCTCTACAAGAAGAGAATGAGCGAGTAACAATTTAATCCCAGCAAAGAATCTTTTGAGTTTTAGGTCTGTGGTTTTTCATGCTTTTAATTCCTCCACACCTATTTCTGCAAGAGTGAAGGTAAATGAATACACAATTTATTTAAGATTATTTCAAGGGGAAGATCACGTTTTAGAGAGCAGAATTGACTTACTCACCTTGGTTGTACATGTAATAATCTTTTTTTTCTACACTAAGCACCGTCACTTTGTCTTTCAGCAAGTACTTGGGATTCCAGGTTTCCTCTTCCAGCTTAGACATTGATTCACTGTCTGGCCTTAACCAATCTATTATCACGCTTTCGAATTTATGTGCCTGTAACTATGTTCAGATACTTGAATAAGTGACTTAAATGACTTGCTTTTCAACAGTCCTCATGTAATTGTGTAACTATGGAGTATGGCACCAGTTCTGCAAAAGCTGAGGATGCCTAATTTTACACTGATTAGTGCTGTTCACTTAAACATTTGCATAACTCCTAGTCAGAAGGGGTCTGGGTACTTGATTTGAAGTAATAAATTATGAATATACTGTCATTCTCTAAGCATATTAGTTTATTCAAGTGTAAAATATTTCTACTCCTACTGTACCTATGATGCTGCAAAGATTGTTTTTTTCTGTATTAGCCAGGTCACCGGTAATTACAATGTCTGCCAAATGTGTGCAAGTAGAGAAAAGTTGTTTAGATAATGCAATACCATAGCAGCAATTGGTAAGAAAAAGTAATCAACAAAGTATGAATGTTATTTAATTAAAATGCATAAATATTTAGGTAATAGCTACTTATTCAATAACTTATTGGAAAAAAAAAGACACCTGTGCTAAGTATCCAACTCAGCAGCTCCCTTGCTCTCACTCTAACAAAAAGCATTTTGAGAGATGTTTGGAAAATTATCCTGCATATTAAGAAAAAGCACAATGGACATTTCTTACATTTTTTGCAAAAGTGGGGGGACAGGGACATGGGTAGTGAATATGTATGCCTTTGTATCTGTATAGATGATCTTGCAAGTGATTTTTTTTATCCTCAATGTAAGCAAGTACCAACAATGCTGGTGTAGAGAGACAGGGTATGATTTTGGAACAGTTATTTCTGGAGTGGAAATGCTGACCATCCTTGTGTGAACAACTTCCATCCATTCCATCCATCATGTACCTATTACAGTATATGCAGCTTTGACTAAAATTACATGTATGCCCTGCTGCAGTCTACATCCCCTTTGCTCCTTTGGTTCATTTTCAGGAATAGCTTTTTTTTTTTTTTTTTTTTTTTTCCAGGCTTAAGTAAAGAATTAATGTATACTTTGAAATGATCAGAGACCTTCCCTTAAAAAAACAAATGACTTGATTGAATGCTGTGTTTTCGAAGTAAGTTAAATGTAGTTCCCTGCATATTTGAAATAGTGACCCTTTTTTTTAAATTGCTTATGATGGTTAATCAGCAAATCAAGACCTCCTTCAACTCTAATTAAAGCTCAGTAGAAATGCAGAAGGGTAATGGACGTAGGATAGGCAATCATCTGAAAATTGAAAAAGTACTACATTACAGAAAATGTTTATGACACATTTGCATTTTTCAGAAGGTAGATAGAGTTGCTTCTGCTGCATCAGTTATCAGGAGTTTTAATAATTAGCTGCAGTATAATTAACCATTAAATCAAGGAAGTTGTAGCCTTGTTTCCTTGATAAGAGGTTTCAATGTTTCTGTATTCATGGTATGAAACTGCAATATCTTTGTTTTAAATTACTCTGGTAGAGCTTATTTACATTTCCAAGCATGAGTGGATTGTACAGCTCTCAATTTTACATTTGTGCTGTTTTGTATGATCTTCATACGTGTTTCTGCCAAAAAAATGGAATCCTCTCAGGTTTGGCTCAGAATCCAGTTAGTTTTTTTGTGTATCGGCCCAGGCTGACCCAGCTGGTTGGAGGCCATCTGGCTTCACGTAAGCTGTGCCTTTCACAGCAGCTAAGTGTTAGGCCTACTCTCTGCCTTCTAATAAGTCATCTTAAAAGTGCATTTTGGCAGTTCTAGATGGTTCTGAATCATGGAGTCATTGCTGCTTCATCCCTTGGATTATCAGATGTGTACCTTTATATTTTCCTATTCTCTCAGTGATTACATTTTTTTGTGAATTTGGCACATCATGCAGGAAGATTATGTAGTGATGTGGGGGGATTCTTTTTCACACATATATGCATAAATTCATCATGTATATAATTATATCCTATATGTGCATGGTTTTTGATTTTGTTGTTTGTTTTTTTAGAAATAAATATTTCATAGATTACTGTGGAAGGAGGTTTGTTCTTCATCTCTGTATGTACTATATATGAAACAGATATTACAGTCTCTTTAAAGATAATTTAAAATTTCTTTCCATAAACATTTTTTCTTTTGGACTGGTATCTGTAATATATTGTTTCTGCTTGGAAATGGCTTCCACTTCCCATCCCACAATTCCCTTGGGAAATTTTTGACAAAATCCATTTGGTTTGTGAATTAAAAAAAAAAAAGTCTAGGAGATTGAGAGAATATGCTGAACTCTAGGATAGGATGTCTGGGCTAGTGCACAAGAGTCTCGTATGAGAATGCCAGGAGGTTAGTCTAGTTTCAGGTTCAGTTTCTGACCCTGTTGGATGATTTGAAAAATGCCATTTCTGGTTCCTCTTTCAGTTAAATTGAGAGGATATTATAGACATTTTTAGCATTAGTTATCTGCAGGCTATTATAGTATTACTTCCTAGCCATTAGTAACAGCTTTCAGGGTTATGCAAGCCATGACAGCAGTAGATGGGCAGCCGTCGCAGCTGGTGAAAGAGCTTGTTGCTCAGAAAAGAGGTTGTGTGCCGAGTCCCTTCAGGGAATTAGAATAGAAGGAAGATGCAAGAAAAAGTTTAGAGACATTTTAATTTCTAAGGATCTTGCCAAGTCTTTTCTAAATAAAATTAGGCATGATCTCTGTGTGGTGCTGGACATTGTGGGTTTTGTGTTGGTGCTTTTTGTTTGTTTTTAGCCTTTTTTAATTTTTAAACAAATCTGCTGTTCTGAAGTTCCCTGTCTATAGTAGGTGTATATTGCAGTGAATGGAGGGGATGTCTTTAAAAAAAGATGTGTAACTACACATAAACCAAGAATTGTCTAGTAGTTCCTATTGCTGAATACTGTTCCAAAGAAGATTTGTATATCTTATATAACTAATGGGCAAATAATATTAAAACAAAACAAACAAACACGCACACACAGGATTCTTTAGAAATTAAACTTCTCTATTTTTCTCAGTTCTTAAGAACCAGATAATTAATGAGAAACACTTATTGACTAATTAAAAATACTAATTGGTTTAAGCTTATTCTTGAAATTATTTGAGTTATTTTACCCAGTTTAAAACCTGGATTTCTCATCAAACCACCCAAATGCAAGGAGGATCTGACAATTTTTAATAATTTGAAACTTATGTTTCAAGTCCATGGGCATAATTAATGTTTGATGTATATAAATGTAATTTTGGGTGATGTCCTTTTGATGATGTTAGTTCACCAGGAATTTTGCTGGAATTCAGGACTGATGTTTTTAATTTATCTTATGTTGTACATAATCTGTATTTAGTAGATGGAAGGGCTCTGTAGAATGTATGACACTGAGAATCTAGGAGCTCTTGTAATCTGTGAGAAGTAAGGAGAAATTGTATTACAGTAATTGACTTCAGTAAGATTGAGACTTTCTTTAACAATTCCATTGGGCTTTAGGTTTTTTTGCAGTCTATTTTAAGACATGCACACTGGTGGAAGTAGTGCTTCTAATCAAAATGGGCTATATTTTATTCAGACCTTGGAGACCAAGTAGGTAGAGCTAATTGGCTTATAACTGACCTGCTTAAAGGATGTCAAAATTGGCTGTTGGCTGTTCCTTTATAACATTAGCTTGATTGACTAAGAGTCTGCAGCAAGTTGTGAAATATTATGAACCCAATTCATTAAAATTGTCCCCATTTTAGATCATTACATATTTTCAGAACAAATGGAACATACTTACAGTATAAAAGAAATATAGATATGTAAATCATTAACCCTTCACCACCTCCTTCTCCCTCTATTCCATGCTACAGAATTAAAAAAAAAAAAAAAAAAAGAAAAAGAAAAAACGTCCATTTGATCATATGAAATTAAGGGAGGAGCGGTGGGACATATTTATTTTTTTCTCATGGCACCATGGAAAATAAGTGGTTTTTGGTTTTGTTTGTTTTCAAATCTTAAAAAAGGAGTATCAAGGGTTTGACTTCCATTATTTCCAAGTTGTCTGGTTGCCTGTCATAGAATGACTCAATGCAAGAGTAATATGCATATGGATCTTCAGTGACATCAAATTTTCACCTCTCTCCTGTTTATTGTGTCGAGAGAGTTTGTTTATTTGGATAATAGGTTTATTTCACCTGTTATTATTTTGCCACGGGTAAGATGGCATTAAAATGCTTCGTTGGCCACCTCCAACTGTGTTAAACATAATGCTTTGTATATATTACTGTAATGTATATATATGAATATAGTAATGTATATATTACTACATATTTTTTCATTCTTTTTGGATAATTCTAGAAAATTCTACAGGGTCCAAACCTCACTGAAATCGTCATTACCTCTAAAAGCAAATGACCCATTAAGCATCTTTAAGCTGAAAAACTTTTTCCCTTTTCTTTCTTTACAGTTTCAAGAGCTGTTTCAGGCTGTGCATTTGAGCACAGAAGGCACAACGTAATGAGTACCAGTCTTCTGAAAAAGGCAGCATGCTGAGGAGGATTTGCCTTTTGTGTCCCTGTGGTGATGATTTTTTTTTTTTCTTTTTTAATTTGTTACACTGCAATTCCAAATGTAGCAGATTTCAGAGACATTGCTAGATGCTTATGTTCCTATGTGTTCATTAGCAAACACTCTGACAGTTGGTAAAGTGAGAATACCATTCTTTCCTTGTTGCACGCTTCTTCCACGTCAGTTACCCCCCCACACAAAGTGAAGGCTGCAGTCATGCTGCATTTGTGCTCTTTCCTTTCAAAGCTCTGTTGGGATGCGGGTGGCTGAGGTAGAAGGCTGTCATCCTTTACAGGAGTCTTGTAAGCATCATGGGGGAAAACAATAATATGATTAAACTAATGACCTCTCTTGGTAGTCCAAATTTAATGTGTGGTAAAGACTGAACACTTGTTGCTTGTGCTCCGTATTCCACACTGAATGGTTTTCATATTGTTCTTTCCTGCACTGATCAAAGCCTCAGCAGGCATTATTAAGCAGTGGGTTCCTTAAGCACAAGAGACCAATCCTTCTTTATTGGCAAGCCTTCATAGCCAAGGGGAGCCTTTCCTTTTCCTTGCCTTTGGTTGGAGATGTTTTATTTCTACGTAGTTCCATGCGGAACATTGCAGCCAGGCACTGGGATACAAAGGAGGATTTGAGACTTTGTTAGATACTGGCTGGCATGCATTTCAAACGGCACATTCTAGCACCTAAATTAGTTGCAATGTGAGAGTGTTGTAGTTAAGAAACAGCAAGGTATGATTCAGACCATCTGCTGTATGGAGCTCCTGGACTTTCTTGTATATAAATAAAAGTACTGTTATGGGTAGAAGTAGCTGTGATGAGCGACATGTCTGTAGCACTCCTTCAGATGTTGTAGTTTCTTATGAGCATGTGAGTGTATGTGATACACAAAGGAACCTTAATTTTTTAAGCCATTGTGCAATAATGGATTATGAGACAAGTCCTCAGTTCTATTCAATGCGTTGTGTAGAGAAAAATGGACCACTTGGTCTACCTGCTTTTCATTCAACCTTTCCAGTGCTTTCTTTTGCTAGTGATTTTTTTTTTTTCACCCCAGTGTACAGAATGCTCCTTTTCTCACATTAAGTGTAACAACACCAGACAGATGACAGGACACTGTCTGAATCACCAGTGATTCACCCCCTGTCTTTCTGTTGTCCATCCAAAGTACTACTGCAAAACCTGCTTTTCTTGTCAAATTCATGCTCTTTTACATGAGAATCAAAAATCAGGTAAATTTCACCTGTTTGCATCTTACACTTCCTTGAAACTTTCTAACTGATTTGAGACCTTGATACCAATCATTATTTCCTTGTATTTCTCCATATCTATTTACCATTTGCTTTCAAGTTCCACCTTAAACTCACTTATTTTTTTCCTTTTCTACTGCACTCTGCACATCCTGCCTTAACTGGACATTTTTTTTTCCATTTGTCTTTTGTATTTATGGTTTGGAATATGTCCTTTGCTGTACGTTAAATCCTTTGGTACTCTCTAGCTAGCCTTGACTGTGTGAATTTAATGAGGGTTGTCTGGTGGTTGGTGTCATAAGTTATCATAGGCTGATTATTCGACTGTCCACTGTTGGACTAGTTTATCACTTTCCTGATGTGGCACACATAAGGGTGTCCTGAAGGCTGCTACTTACAGCAGCAGTCTCATTTCCCCAAAGTCTATGGTTCATCTGGATGCGTGGCTGCAGCTGCATTCCTCTTAGGTATGCAGTTATATTACAGGGTGGGAACATCGGGGGGGGGGGGGGGGAATCTGTGAGGGAAGGCTAGTATCTCCTGAGCATCTCCACAGTGCTCAGAGAAACATCCAGCAGCAGAATACTAGAAATATGTTTTAGAGCTCTGAGTAGTCTAGCCCACTTGCAAACGGAGGAGATTCTGAACAGGGATGATTGTGGTCCTGATAGTTTCTGGACTGGTGCTTTCAGTGTGGACTGCAAATGGAGCTTTTGTAATGAATGCACAAACGTATATCCTGCTGAGTAAATGCTTCTGCACAGGAACAGCTGAGGTTCTCTTGCAGTCTTGGAAATTGTTCATACTTATAAGTATGGAGGAATATCAGAACAGAAATTTGAAATTTTATTAATCATCAGGTAATCGTACCTAAATTGGAAAGTTCTGAAACTATTGTCAGGCATAGCAAGAATTTAATTACACATCTTCTCACAGTGTAGAATAAAATCCCCATGGGGTAATTGCACTTTTTCATAATCTGCATGTGTTCTTAATTTCATTTAAATGGATAGCACATCAAAGTAAGCTCTTTCTGGTGCTTTCTTTGAGTCCTTGATGTACCTTGTAAAATCCTACCACACAGCTGTGGCACAAATCATTCCCAACATGCTTTATGACATTGTGTGCACGTCTTGAAGGTAAGTTGGGAGGCTTCCATGGGATAATGAACTGCAGTATCTCCAGCCAGCTCATTGTTAGAATGACATCTGTTTTTAGTCATTAATAACAGATGATGTAAGGCCCTGTATAGCTTTCTTCTGGCTGTTTCCAGGCATATTTATCAGAAACACTGTGCACAGCTCCCAGATTTATAGCGGAGCTATAATCAGATAATTTGCAACAAAAAGTGTGCTGTCATGCATGTTTTCCATCTATGTCCTGTAAAGCTATCTTGTGAGACTGTAGTTAGAGAAGCTATAATACTTTCCAAAGTTTTGTTTATGTTCAGCTGTGCTATATAACACTGTAGCGGGTTACCAGGTTACAATCCTATTAAACATTTTTTATCAGAGGAAGGAGCTGATACCATATCTAACATAAACATTGGTGCACTATACATGATTGTAATGTGGTTACTGAGCTAGTCTGAGCTGGTCTCGGTGGCTTTTTGAGGGAACAATCGATAGACTGAGACTTCAGGATGTTGAGGCAATCTGGTTTTGGCTGAAATAACTTTCATGCCTATTGCATGAACTGGTTATGGTTCACTGGGAACTCCTAATTGTCACTGGTGTTTTGCAGGGTTAGCATTTTAGGAGAAAGTGTGTACAGTGTCCCTGGAAAGTGCTGTGAGGTGGGCATCCAGGGTGTGTGCCTTAGTGGCTGTGTGTGCCTTAGAATGCTTAAAGGTCCCGTGATAGCACAAGCTGTCCTTTGCTTTTATTAAATGAGTGCAAGTTACTCAGTCCTTAAGTGTGGGAGGTTTTTTCTTTGCACTTCTGTGCACTCATCCAGGTGTTATTTGGGTACTTGGGTCTTGCTAAAGCCTGTAGGCTTCTTCCTCTCGTGCCTTCTGTCATGTGACTGCAAGCATTTACGTCCAGAATGATGTCTTGGCTTTAGTGACCTTTCCTAGCACCTGGAATTCTCAGCTGCTGCGTTGCTTTCTGTTGCTGCTGAAAGATGTTAAGGCAGGAATGGTACTGCTTCTCCACACACTACTGATCCCAGGGCCACTGGGGAAATGACAGTGCTGAATATCCTCACCTCTGGTAGACTAAAAGGCTAGTTCAGTTGAGTCCAAATCTCCTCCAAAGCAGCTTGACCTAAACTTATGGTTGTAATGTGAACATTTGCAAGTAGGTGTGTATAACTTCTAATAAACCAAAGGACTTGTAAGCCAAGAGGCCCCAGGGATTTACAAATCTTTTCAGATTTTCCTTTTTAAAGACATCTTTTTTACTCTCTAATAAGGGTGCCTGGAAAATCTCAAGGTAATTACATTCAGCTGAAGTGTGGGGGAGACAGAGAGAGCACCTCCTCTGATTTTACTTTCAGGATGGTTACCTGTCTTATTTCATGTCTGTGAGCCAAACTCTGTTCTTGAAAAAGTTTAAGACCAAGGGCAACCAAATGTGGATTTACGGTGTCAAGCATAAGATGCCTCATTGCAATGGACACAGTCTAGAATCCTTATGGCATTGTGAGAATACTTCACTGAAGCAGTGTTCAGTATGTGTGTTGTGAGCACAGGTTTTGGTAGGCTCAAATGACAGATGCACTTATAAAATAACCTGGCATGATGATCTGCTTGCTGTAAACCAGTAGAGTTTGATAAATTCTTGAGCTAGATAAGATTTTTCAAGATATCAAATGATGAAGCATCTTTGTATGCTTCATTTAGTAGTTAATTATCCACATTAATTCTTTAGGTGTATTCTTTATACCTAAATACAGAATGCTCAGGTTTTCAAAATCTGAATTTTGAACTATTTATGATCAGAAAACCACTCACTTCTCCCTTTTACCTTATGTAGGACACTACAGAAGAGCTTTCCATAATGTTTCCAGTTTGTCAGCAAATTTTCTAAAATATATAATGGGTATAGCATTATAGGAACAGCGCCTTTATCTTAGCTATGGAATGGTACTTCTGTGTTGCCATTACTGCACTGTGCTAACATACCTGGTTTTACCTCTTAAGGATGATCCATTTCACAGACACTGAGGTGACTTCGAAATACTCTGAAAAAAGGTATGGGTTTAAAAAGGATGGTGGGGAATTCTGATGCAGTTGCTGATATTTCACTGGTGAAGCCCAGTGTTCGGATACTCAGCTGGACTCTGGAAGAGCAAAAATGTCCTGGACAGGTTTGAAATGAGCAGTAGTGTACATTTTCACTAGCTAGATTTAGATTAATGTGATGTGAGAACTCTCATATCCCTCCTCCAGTGTTAGCTATGGCTTGGCAAGATCACGATTTGACAGTCTTGGATAAAATATTTTTTTCTGGAGAAGCTGGAATAGCACAGAGCAGCCCCAAACCTCTTCTCCAGGCACATTGGAGGCAAAATCCCACTGAGGTGTGGGAGTTAATGTAAGTTATATTTTCACTGTATTTGCACATCTCAGTGGTGGCAAGCATTATTTCAGGGATCTGTTCTACTAGCTTCAGGGTCAGATCAAAGCTAACATGTTAAACTACTATGATCGAGCACGTATAATCAGAATGTTCAGTTTTCCTAACAAAACTCATAAGGTGCCTTTTCTTTCCATTAACCACTTATTGAGAATTTGTCTTGTTTTCTAATTAGCATGTGTTGAATATACCAATAGATGTATTCTATTCTATTACAGGTGTTGTCTCTGCTTCCCTTTGCTTCACCTTTAAATATCTGTACTCAGGTTTGGAAAGAGGCTTTCGTTCTTAAACTTACTTTAAAAATGGCATTTTGCTGTACTTCGTGGAAGAGTTAGACCAATTAATTTTTTCAAGATAATGGCGCTCTGAACTTGTATCTATTTTTGGAATATTAATGATATTCTGCGATGCTTCCTGTGGAAAATCAGAGACAGATACAAGCATTAGTATGTGTTAATTAAGTCTAAATTAACAGTATATTGTTGGTCAGAGCTCTGCAGTATATATAGGAATGTTTACGATGGTTAATCTTTTGTTATATTTTTTAGCTTAGTTGCACTTCTTTATTACTGAAATGTAATATTTTTTTTTATAAGTAGTAGATAGAATTTAATTCAGTCAGGTCAAAGTTTACTTCTGTCCATGTCATCCAAGATCAAACTCTGCTTTACACAGAGCAGAAAACATGTGGTTAACTGATTTTTTTCTGTCTTTTTTGGGAAGATTTTTTCCTTAAAAAAATCTAAAAATTTAACTTGTTATTCAAACCCAAGTATTTTGTGTTTTCTACAGTTTCTACCTGATTGAATTTCTATCATTACTTTCCTATAATATCTGTGCCTTGTTTGATATTAATCTGTTTGCAAGAAGAGAATATCACTAAACTGTTAGTTCATTGCTGCCGGATATTCCTACTTTGAAAGTCTAGTTTATACTTAGAAGAAGAGACCCATGTCAATTTACTCATACTTAGAAGAAGAGACCTATGCCAATTTACTCATGGTGTGGTCCTAAAGCTAATTTGTTAGATCTTGCTGATTGGTTCAAGCAGAATGTCTTGCACAGACTTTGCATAAGCAGGTTCAAAAAGCATCTGTCGCTGCAAAAGCAATCAAATATCCCTCACATCAGACTTAACAAAGCAGAAGAGGGTAAAATGTACAAAGTGCAGCTACTGATTGCCATCCCCTGTCTTCCAAAAAAATGAATAACTTACAGCTATTGCATGTTCCTTCTACAGTTCAGTATATAGGCAGAAAAAGAAAATATCTACCTTTCATCATTAGCTTAATCAAGCCAGTGTATCAGTAACCTGCCGTGAGACTGATTGCTGAAGAGCACGAAGAGTTGATGTCTATGTAACATGTGATTTTGAACCTTAAACTTCTTAAATTTTATTTAATTTTAACTGAAGTTTTTCAAAACTAGGTATTCTTTTTTTTTTTTTTTTTTTTTTGTGAGAAGTGTTAGGATTTCAAAAAGACTGTTTGGGAACAAAATTTGGACATACTTAAATACTAAAATCCCCCTGATCCTTTTTATTCTTTGTGTGTGGGCGGGTTGTTTTGTTTTGTTTCCCAACATGAAATAAGAGTCCTTGCCCCTTGTAAAAAAGGGGATCCTTAAAAATCCAGCAATCTTGACTGAAGCTATAGGCTGCAAATGCTCAGGGCTTGCTTTTGACCACCCAGTGCTCAGGCTGCAATTCAGGACTGCCATTTTGCTGTAACAAAGTTCTCCTGGCTTGTAAATTCTTTATCATGGAGCTGAGAGCCAAAATCCAACATCTGGGTAAAATTAGGGCTTCCAAATTTCAGGCTACAATGGAGAAGTGTCAGCCAGGGAACCCAGTCTTAGTCCCAGAGAGACAGATACTGAAAGCAGGAGGATGTGGGACCCTCTGTTTTCAGAACTGCAGGTTAGTGCTCCAACTAGCTGGTGTTTTTGGCTGGTTTTGGTGGGTTTGGTTCTCACGTGATAATTGATCTGATTAGAAGCAAATGGGATGGAAGCAGGAAAGAAAAACTCCCACGGGTCAGATTGAAAATATGAATGACAATAAAGGATTAGATATTTGCATGGAAATTATATAGATACTTGTTAGGAGGAAAAAAAAAAAGAAAAAAGTTGGAATACATGAATGAATTTAGGGGCCCATAAAAATGTTCCATTATCCAAAGAATTTCAGTCTTGGTTTGTCTGATTTTTACCCTGAAGTGTTTTATTTTGAGGTGCTGAAGATAGTAACGGTGCATAGTTATTTCTGGAATTCCCACCTTTCTATAGTCTTTTGTCATCTTTTTCCCCACCTTCCTTGAGGTGCCCTGTGACCTCTTCTTCCGTTGTCTATCCTCCATGTCTTGTTTTGTTTTCTGGAGTTTTGAAAGCCCCCAGGTTACAAAGAGTGAAGAAGGCAGACCTAAAATGCTCAAGAGAGTTCACATCATGTAAAAGCAGGAGTGAAAGTCAAATGGGGAAAAAAACATGAAAAATCACAATGCATGGGACCAAAAGGTTGAAAGAATACTTGAAAAGCTTCAAAAACAAATTCTTCCCTTTGAGAAATATTCTATCAAAATGTTCTTTCAGCTGCTTTTATCTCTTGGGTCTTCAGTGAATTATGTTTTAAGATTGAAATACTCCCTTGAGCATATGTAAACTCACAAATGAATCGGAAACTAAGTAGAGATGCAGAATTCTACTTTGTACCCTGGATTTGCCCCCCTCCCCCCAACTGTGCTTGACATACTGGATTTTTCTAGTTCAGAGTTATACGTAGTTCTGGAATAACAGATAATGGCTTTTATTTTCCATGATGGAATTGATTCTTTGCACATTTTGATGCTTTTAAGTTTTTCTCAGTATCAAGTCACAACAATTTACTTCACGTTTTATAACGCCTGTAGCATAAAATACAAGAGTGCATCAAGATGATGACAGTTTAACTGACAAAATAGCCAAGGCACTTTGGGGGAGATGCTGCCAGAGATGACAAGGATGAACTCTAAGTTTATGAATTAAAGTTACAGGAATATAAAATACATTAACTAGACATTGATGTATTTACTGTGAGAGAGTCTAGACTGGCCCAAATGCTGCGCTGTTTTATTTTTTTCTTATGATTCTACTAGGCCAGATTCTGACCTGGATCAGATGAATATCAAACCAGAGTAAGTAGGTAGAAATGAAGCAGTTTATAACCATGAGAGATAAGACTCAAAGGTGTTGAAGTCACTGTAGGTGCATCTGATACAGCTCAGTTTGGACTAAACAAAGCATTAAATACTTCTGTGCTTCTGTTGTGTGGAGTGTTGTTGTGAGCTTGAGCATCCCCAGGTATGTTTCAATGCAAAATTTTATTTGGGGAAAAAAAAAAAAAAAAGCCTTCTAGGCCTTCTAAGAATTCTGTGCTAAGTTATCTAACAAAAATAGCTTAAAATAGTCGGTGTTTCATACGTCTTGCTTAAACATACTACTGCATTTGGTGAGGTTTGAACAAAGACTGCATTTAAATAGCTAATCTTGCTTTATAACAGTATTAAAAGGACTGCAGCTGTTGGGCTGATGGAGACTACAATGTCAGAAGACAAGTGGACACTGTCTTTAAGTTAAAGGAGTAGGGATGCTTTACATGCACTGAAAAATGTTTAGTCCAAGAACTGTATCCATGAGTTTTAGAATTTGGCACATTTTCAGTATTTTTATTGTCACAGAAGTGAATTACAATTATTTTCATCATTGCTGTGTTTCTAGCTAATTTTAAATTCCTGTACATGTACAAGTTTAGAATGGAAAAAATATTGTCTGGTGTCCAAATAATGTCTGGAGCAGTTGCACTCATAGCTGGGTTGCCAATAAGCTCAGGTGGAATTTCATTCTTCAAAACAAAGAAAAGTAGAGTTCTAAGACCACATCTGACACCATCAGCAGTCCTATTGCTACTATCAAGGAGCTTTGCATGCAAGTGGAAATTCTGGGTGAAAAACAGAACAGGATAAGACAGATTTATTTTCCTTTTTTTGTTTGTTTGTTTGTTTTCCTCTGAAATAGATCACATTACCTTTCTGAATTTGAATTATTGCTACCAAGTTTTTCAGAATTTCTTCAACAAAAGAATTTAAGCATATGTTGTTATTATATTTACAAAAGGAGATCTTACTGCACAAGACACTCGGCAGAGATGGTCAGTGAATTTCCCTGGTGTGTAGGTGAAATGTTCAAGCCAGTAGATATCTTTTGCTGTAGTGAGGGAGTCATCGTTTTCATTCCTTTAAGCATACCAGCCCTGGAGCTGACATGCACTTAGTTCTGGCAGTGAAGATCAGCTCTGTAGATTAAACGAGGAATCCCTGAAAATCACTGAGCAAGCTCTCCCAGTGCTACCTTACAGTGTGAAGTCTGCAGCCACGTTGTTCGCGAAGGTGGTAGAATCAAAACACTTTTCTGCAACATCACATTGATTCTCCATGCTACATTCTGATGAACTTCAATCAGTTTTTTCCCTCAAGCGATCACTGATTAATCTAAAAATCTGTGAAATTAAGTTGTTTGAACTAGGAATTAAAAATTTCCAGCAATTAAAAGCAAAGAAACAAACCAAAACAGCCACCAGCATTAGAAAGTGATTAAACATGGCAACAACCGAGACGTTGAAATTAGTTGTCCTCGTTCCAATGGATTCGTAACTACTATGATGTTTCTGAAGCTATTAAATGATAGTTAAACTGTGTTATTATTTGTAAAGCAGCTACTTTTGTATCTTAGGCCCACTGAGTGAATGTCTTGCACAGCAGGAGGTTGGAATATAGCGAGCCTAATCATTGTCATTTTACTGTACAAGAGGCAATTTTAGAAAATGATTCCTTAAATTATAAGATCCAAACAAAGACAAGGCTCTGCAGCTGGGAACTTTTTTTTTTTTTTTTTTTTTTTTTTTTGCCATTAAAAGTGTCTTTCTTTTCAATGTTGTCAACTTGGGGTGGTTTCACCATTACTAGTTTAAATATAGTAAAATATATATTTAAAATTTTGCATATTTAGTCATCTTTCTACTACTTTATCTAAGGACATGGTGCACAAGTCTAGCTTTAAGAATTTTCTCTACAAAGGATACTTTGCAAACAATGAGCCTGTTTCTCTCCTGAATTACCCTGGCTTGGTTCCAGTGTAATTGTGCTGCAATCAATAACATTACACTGCTGTAAATTTAAAATAATGTAGAAGAGAATCAGATGCAATGAATCTAACATTTTAGATGAGAGTTTGCAGATAGCTTATATACGTCTAGTAGTCTAGACGTTTAGTCATTACCCCAGTTACGCAAATGAAATCTGTTTTACTTCTGCTACGTACCGGTTGGAAGGCTTTATGGTGCTACCCACCATAACCTCCTGATCTTAGTCAGTGTTTTGCAACATATGCTCTTCTTATAGAGTATATTCCTTGTCTGCATGTTTTACTCCAGCATCATCACCGTAGATTTTTTCCCTCTATGAATTTCATAAACTACTTGCTGAGCTCCTAGTCATTCAGATTACTTTAAATATTTTGTCACCTTCCGTTGCACTGAATTTAACTTTCACCCTTACCAAAATGTCACCTCCAGCTGGATGTGTTGCTTTTTCTTACAGAAAACACATGCTAGCTCTGAAGTTCCAGTATGTTCCGTTCTGTTGGTATTTTTTCTCATTTTTATGTGACAGAATTTTACACCCACATTGCACAGATGCAGGTAACTAATGCAAGGTGCAAGGAAGTAAGAATTAGTACAATGTATTGAGAGTCTTGTGGCAGAAGTTGATGACATGGGGCTTCCACCATGTCTTTTCAACTCACCTTGTGCCAGGCATTCCTTCCAAACACTGTCGGTATAGGAGAGATCTGTCATGTTCACAGATGTAGCATCTCTCGCTGTCAGCTAGCAAAAGTGAAATGAAATCCAGGAGTTGCATGAGGAAAACAGACAAATAATTTATCCTGCTAGTAATCTTCCAGATTTGCCCATTTTTCCATCCTGCCTTCCACTTGCTCATCAACATTCTCTTAAAGTGCTCGTTGCTGCTATCACCAGTAGGTGAGTGTGAAGCTGCCTGGTATCTTTAGATCACCCATTACATATGCTGTATCGCTGATGATTTATACACCCAGCAGGGGACAGATGTGAGAAAAGACTGCATGCGGGGCCCAAATGCAGAACTCTGCAGCTGTACACGGGGAGCAGTCTGACGGAGAAGCACAAAGGATCAAACAACTGCTAGATGTGCTAGAGGGGAAAGTTTAATGACAACTTACTGTGACACTTATGACCAGACTGATTATGAAGACTGCATAAATCTATGGCATATTTCAAGAGTGTTACTGTACGGCCATCTGATATAGGGGTTGCCATGGCAAGTACAGATTTTCTATTAACCAGGAAGGTGAATAGTCTCATAAAACCCATGAAACCTGTTAGTGAATAAATTGCATATGAGAAGCACCTCTATTGACCCCTATGGAAATTTAATATTTTCAAACAATGCTGTAAAGTCTTTCCTTGGTTATTTTTAAAAAACAGTCTGTGGTACTGTCAAATCAAAATGTTCACGTTCTGGTATTCCCCATGTCTTGGATGACAGTTTAGACGTTGGAAATCATCACTGAGCTAAAAATACTAGTGTGGAGGCAGATGGGTAAGAAAGTAAGTTAGTGAATACCATTAAATAGGACTTGCTCTTCAGCTTTGATACTCAATAACGTAAAGTTCCTCAGCATTCCTACCTGAAAATTAAATATATATCTATTCACACACACATGGACTATTTATTAAAGATTTCATAACTTGTGAGGAATATTTAAGGAGATCAGTATAAATAGGAAAAAATTGTTAACACAACCTGAAGAAAATGAGCAAAGAAAAGCTCATCAAGTGTTTAATGATAGCTCATGCAAGTTTAATTCCTCCCTCCCTATGTTGTATATACATGGAAAAGAGTTCCCCTTGCTTACGCATTATAGCCCCATAGAAGTAATGACGGGGGGGGGGGAGGGGGATATAAAGCTTTGGGGTGCCTTGCTTAGGCCCAGGCGTGCAGTTACATACAACTTCATGTGATTTGCTGGTTGAAGCAGTATGGTGGGAACTTTGTTGTGCTGTTGCCATCTTCTGTATAGTTTAGCACTGCTTTGTTCCAGAGCAACTGTGGTTTGCAGCAGAACTGCTTTACTAACAGCAATGACTTTCTTGCTCCTCACAGTATAACTTGTTCAGTAATTAGCAATCTTGGGGAAGCCCAGCGGAACACAGAAAATGCGTTAGTATTTCACCAGGAAACAGTCTCAGTTGGTGGCAAGGACTTGTGAACAGCACATTAGCAAAGGGTCACATCAGATACTGACCTAGTCTAGACAGGAGTGTGTTGCTACTGTGGATGTTTTAGCTGATTTGAGAGTGTCTGGAAGTCAAGGAAGACAAAATCATTGGTTGCGTCCCCCTGTTGTTCTTTCCCATTCATGCCTGGAGGGTTTCTACTTTGACTTCTTTTCCTTGTCTATCTTACACACTGGTGGCCGTTGTCTCACATGCCACTCAGGGTGTTGCGAGTGCAATTGCTCAGGCAGAATAATAACTACTGGGAGAGAACAAACCCTGGGTAATAGTCGCATGTATCATTCGGTGGGGTCTGATTGCCCAGCAGCACAAATCTGAAGAACAGGAGTTAAAGCTCTCTCTTATTTACAGCAGCTAATTTCTTATTCACTATATACGTCAGGTATATTTCTCTTCAATCATCTTCAGTTTTGCACATTCTTCCTGGTTAGTTATTTTAGCCACATGTTAAACACTTGCTATAGTAATTATCATTCTCATGTATTCAGTTCATACCATATCTCTTTTAATGCTGTAAGTTCGTATTTCCCAGTCCACATATCTTCCTCCAAGCAATACTAAGGTGTTTCGTTTAGACCTCCGTTAGTCCTTTGAACTACAGCGGTTCAGCTTGTTAGCCTGCCGTCTCACTTCTTATCAGTCACATTCGCTTCTCATTACTCCAGTTGCACAGCTACCATAATTAGATTTTATATTTTTAGGCATTCAGAACATTGCTTTAGTGTATGCTGTGCTATCAGAAGCATTTTAGACAAGCTGTAAGACCAAACTAATTAAATTGTTCCATGGAGAATTTTTAAAGGCGAGTTATTGCTACTGGTAAATTGGTAAATTCATACATACACAGATGTTAAAGCCAGAAAAGACTGGTAGGACAGGCCAGTCAGACCTCCTGTATACTGGAGGTCACAGGACATCACACCATATTTGCTTTCAGTCTTTGATGCCTTGCATCTTTTAGGAGAAGATAAGCCAGGCTGGCTTTAAAAAATCCCTCCTTCCCATCTCCCCCCTCCTTCACGTAAGCTTCCTTTTCATTCCTGGAAGTTCTCCCAAAAGCTAAACAGAGATCTAGAGCTTTTAACTTCATTCATCAATAGTAACATGTAATTCAAAAGTGTCTCAGAAACTGCAAATAGGGTCACACATATTCACAAATAGTGTTTTCTAATAATTAGGGTCTTTGTTTAATATTTGTAAAAGTTTAATCTGAATTTGCACAGTTTAGGTTCTGCTATCTTTCACTGTGGTGTTTTCTATTACTAGTAGTCACATGCGGGGATTTTCTTACCAAAGGTACAATCTCTGCCTTTATCCACTTTCCTTAACAGTTGCATTTTCTTCCTCCCAATGAGCATCTGTTGTCTTGTTCCCCTTCTCTAAGGATAGGAATGTCTCAGTAAATGATGGGCTGAAGCCCATCTGGGTCTTTTCACTCTGTATAGTGGATATCTCTAGCTAGATTGAATCTAGTATGGGAAATGGGTCTGGAAAAGACCTTCCAATGTTGTATATGCCTGTAAAATACAGAATTATTGCTGCTGCTGTTCTGAAATGTGGCTCTGCAAGAGCATTTGCCTCAGAGTTAACAGTATTGAGATGTAGCTTATCCTATTGCACTATCTTTGTATGGAGTGGATGGTTTTGAGATGAGGACAATTTTATGTACTGGAAGCTGTAAGTATTTGCTGAAATATTTTGTGTCTCTGTGTTGAATATAATCTGAGCTGTTGAATTTCCTTGGCTCCTACAGTAATATACACAGAACACATTTCTTTTTAAGTTGCACTATGTATTTATAACTAATAATTTGTAAACATTCCAGTTGAAACAAGAAAAACGACTTGGTATTGTGGTAGGATACTCATATAGCTCCTAGAATGAAGCTTACTTGGAAATGAGTTACAGCAGGTGTAAGCGCTCTCCATCCTTCCATCTAAATTATTTAGTCTCTGCTAGCACTATAAATGGCTGCTTTGTGGAAATTAACAATAGTGTATTCTACCAACGTAAACATATTCCTCTTTCATTCATTCACTTATTTTAGAGCTAGCAAAAAAAAAAAAAATTAAAGGTATATTTTACAGAAAGAACTCAATTACTGAAATCTCTAGAGGGAGCAAGTAGCTGTAAATATGGGACAAGTATATGATAATATATAAAAATAACTGTGGTGCAAATTTACATAAATAACCATTTTTCTTTCAGAAACCAAAACAGTACATTTATCTTCCCCTTCTTTTCTAATGGAGTGCTTGCTGCTGGATTTTCATAAATATCAAAGGTAGTTTGGATGGCACAAGCATTGTCTTTGGATTTTGAAATACCTGAAACCTGCATCACCCGTATTATACCACGTTTAACTGGCAGAGGAGCTGGCCAAGCCCCTATCCATCATTTATCAGCAGTCCTGGCTATCGGGGGAGGTCCCAGATGACTGGCGGCTAGCAAATGTGACGCCCATCTACAAGAAGGGCCGGAGGGCAGACCCGGGGAACTATAGGCCTGTCAGTTTGACCTCAGTGCCAGGGAAGCTCATGGAGCAGATCCTCTTGAGAGTCATCAGGCGGCACTTGAAGGGCAAGCAGGCGATCAGGCCCAGTCAGCATGGGTTTATGGAAGGCAGATCCTGCTTGACGAACCTGATCTCCTTCTATGACAAAGTGACGCGCTGGGTGGATGAGGGAAAGGCTGTGGATGTGGTCTACCTTGACTTCAGCAAGGCTTTTGACACCGTCTCCCACAGCATTCTCCTCAAGAAACTGGCTGTGCTTGGCTTGGACTGTCGCACACTTCGTTGGGTTAGAAACTGGCTGGATAGCCGGGCCCAAAGAGTCGTGGTAAATGGAGTCAAGTCCAGTTGGAGGCCAGTCACTAGTGGCGTCCCCCAGGGTTCAGTGCTGGGGCCGGTCCTCTTTAATATCTTCATCAATGATCTGGACGAGGGCATTGAGTGCACCCTCAGTAAGTTTGCAGATGACACCAAGTTAGGTGCGTGTGTCGATCTGCTTGAGGGTAGGAAGGCTCTGCAGGAGGATCTGGATAGGCTACACCGATGGGCTGAGGTCAACTACATGAAGTTCAACAAGACCAAGTGCCGGGTCCTGCACCTGGGGCGCAATAACCCCAAACAGAGCTACAGGCTGGGAGATGAGTGGTTGGAGAGCTGCCAGGCAGAGAAGGACCTGGGAGTGATGGTGGACAGTCGGCTGAATATGAGCCAGCAGTGTGCTCAGGTGGCCAAGAAGGCCAACGGCATCCTGGCTTGTATCAGAAACAGTGTGACCAGCAGGGCTAGGGAAGTGATTGTCCCCCTGTACTCGGCTCTGGTGAGGCCGCACCTCGAGTATTGTGTTCAGTTTTGGGCCCCTCGCTACAAGAAGGACATCGAGGTGCTTGAGCGGGTCCAGAGAAGGGCGACGAAGCTGTTGAGGGGCCTGGAGAACAAGTCCTAAGAGGACCGGCTGAAGGAGCTGGGCTTGTTCAGCCTGGAGAAGAGGAGGCTCAGGGGCGACCTTATAGCTCTCTACAGATACCTCAAAGGAGGCTGTAGCGAGGTGGGGGTTGGTCTGTTCTCCCACGTGCCTGGTGACAGGCCGAGGGGGAATGGGCTTAAGTTGCGCCAGGGGATTTTTAGGTTAGATGTTAGGAAGAACTTCTTTACTGAAATGGTTATTAGGCACTGGAACAGGCTGCCCAGGGAGGTGGTGGAGTCACCATCCCTGGAAGTCTTTAAAAGACATTTAGATGTAGAGCTTAGGGATATGGTTTAGTGGGGACTGTTAGGGTTAGGTTAGAGGTTGGACTCGATGATCTTGAGGTCTCTTCCAACCTATAAATTCTGTGATTCTGTGATTCTGTTTTGGCAACTGCATTATCAAGAACATCTTTATAAGCAAGGCAGAGGCTACACATTCACTAAAGGTTCATTGGTTTGTATTTAGGGTTTATTTCTTCAGTGGAATAGGAGCTCCAAACTCAAGGGCTTTGGGATATCACACCTTGATATATATATATACATATACACACATATATATATGTATGTATATCTACAAATGTATACTGGAATTGTAATATTGCTTTCATGTGGCAAAGTACTCTGTATCCTTGAGCATAGGCTGGAAATTTTCCACAAAATGTGTGTGTGTGTTTTTTTTTTTTGTAGTAGGTTTTTGTCTGCAGGAGTCTTTGTAGAAACAGAGGTTTCTTTGTCAGCTGATACTCCTTGTGCAAAGGAAGCAAAATCTATCATTTGTGCCTTGTGCAGCCCTGGAAAAACATAGAGGTAGACCATATCTGAATCTGTAGATGCACCAAAGGAGTCTCTTCTTTCTGCACCATGAACAGATTGATATTGTGCATACAGCAGAAATGCACAGATTGTTAGTGGATAAACAGCTGGATCATACAGCCCTGCATGACGAGTGCTCCAAAGGTTTCCTATAGGTGTTGTGACTCGTTCACTATTTTCATGGGGTAGCATTTAGAGAAAACTCAAGTCTATATCGGTGTTGCTTAAAGCAATGAATAAATTGGTGCAGCTTTTTGCTTGCTTCTTAATGGGCTGAAATACCCCATCCATGCACCGTCCTCCCCAGAGCTGTTGACAGAGCAGATGGATGAGATGGCACCGTCTGTCAGCTTGGAGACCATCCCACACAAGATCAAGACAGGTAAATGCCTTGCTCCTGCTGCAGATTGGATGTTTTCAAGAGTATTTACAAATGGCAGAACAACACTTACTTGACTTAATAGCGAAGTGCAGGCAGTGAGAGAGGAGTAGGCTGGAGGAACTGAGGCAGTGTGCCGTGACAAGGCAGAACAGACCCCTAGCCCTGTCAGCAATAGGGAACAGGCAGATGTCATTTGAAAACTGTCACAGCTGGCCTCTACCTTCCAGTCAGATGGTGCAACACAGGATCAAATATGTTCATCTTTCTCTTAGAAATCTGTGATACACAAGCTTTCAGTATTGGTATCTTTCTCCACCTCCCTCTCCCCCTCAAAAAAAATGTGTTGGGGAAGAATTTGCAGAACTCTGGCTGGTAGAACTGGTCTGCAGGTGGGAAAGAGGTTTGTTCAAAGCTAACCATGAAATATTTATAGCAGTAGACAAGTCTGGAAACCAAGAGAAATGAAAGCAACCAATACCCTGGTTTCTGAATTTCAGTACAACCTCTCGCCCCATGGCAGGGAGTTGGAAGGAAAAGGTGATCTAGGCCACCTGGTTAAAAATCATACAAAAATAGTTATGGAACGTTCATCTTTCCAGACTGCATTTTGCTTTTCATAGTGGTTAGAATATTTATTTAGTGTTGTTCTATTTGTTCTGTTGTGCAGATCATGCATATTGACATTGTGAACTCTTACAATTCATCCTTTTAGTCTTGTAGTTTTAAATTGAGAAAAGACCCTCTGTACTGCCGTGCTAAGTAGTGTTTTGTGTTCCAATGGGGCTAACCACATCCTGTGCACTTATTCGGGACCCTCACACATATTGCATTTTCTCATTGCCCTCTCTTCTTCTAAAATGAAGGACCCTGTTCCTACAAACGGATGGTTTGCTTTGTCTAGCAAAAGTACGAACTTCCATTGTTATTTCAGCCTCAACAGCTCAGCAGAGGTTTCAATCTATTTAAAGATTCTTGTAATGATTTCAGTGATTTTTATATGTATACAGAGGGCATTTATTGTTGTGTGAAAGGCAATACTTGTTACAGTGTCAAAGACCAGAAGAAAGAAATATGCCAATGTATGTGGGCTTTCTTTGTAAATGTTATAAGCGATTGTTAATTATTTATTGTTTGTTTTGTTTCTTTCCTTCTGTAAGAAATGTTTCTAAGAGTTTATGTGGCCTTACTTAATCTAGATATGTCTTCCATACTCTTTGTCCACAGCTCTGGTGATGACAGGAATTTTTATTGTCATTGCCACAAGAGTTTGGGTCAGGGTCTATGTGCTGGTTCTGGTTCTTCATGTGACTTCCTCTCAATTCACAGGCTTTTCTCCCTGTATCAATTGTTCATTTATATGGATACTGCTCCCTTTTATAAATCACTTGTCTCTAAAAATATGCCACTGCTTGCAGTTTCATAGCCCCGGGTCTTCACTGAGGTCCAGTTTCTGTCCTGCAGAGACAGGAACGAGAAGGTGGTATTCATCCTAGCTGTGATCTAGTAAAAGCAGGAAAAATATAATAAAAAAACATTGGGGTAGTGTAACAAAGCAATAAGACAATTATGGTCACCTTGAAAGTTGGTGTTAAGCAGAGCAAGAGCCTAACAGAATAAAATGTATTGTGGCAGCCTTTTGGGGCTCATTGGTGCCACAGTTTGCTGGTATGGAGTGTGTCGTGCTTGGCCCACAGGAGCAAGGAGGTGGTGTTACCACAACATGGCTTCTGAGAGGCTGTAATTTGGGTGTCAGATTGGAAAATGGAGTTGTACTTGGCACCTTCAGGACAACTGGGGGACATGGCTCTTCCCTGACAGTCAAATGTTCCTTGGGAACTATAGTTCTGTATTTCCATCTCTGAATTTTGAAGAAGATAGGAGAAAAATTTTGTCAGAAGGATAATGGATTTCTCTTCATCTGTAGTAGTGCAGTCATCCTTTCTAGTGCAAGGAAAATGATTGGTGAACCAGAAATAAACCTTAACAATAAATGTCCTTTGAAGAATAAGAGAAAATAAGAAGCTTAAAGAGTCTGGAATGAGCAAGTGCTTTTCTCTTTCAAGTAGATTAAAATCACTGAAAGAACAATTCCATCTAATACTGGCATATAAGCCTTTCAACCAATGAGGTAATATATTCATTTTTTCTCTCCTTTCTTATGTATGGAAAAAGCAGTGGAAAAATCTTATGGTTAACTCTGCCCTCTCACCTTATATATCCTGGTTGAGATTCAGTGGACCCGACAGGCTATTCTCTATGCTCAGCACAATTTCAGACTGACTGCCATGTTGCATCTAGATGAACTATGTGCAGGCTGCAGCATGCTAAAATGACTTGGTTCTTGGGCTGCCCAGAATTGGGACCTGGCTATTTAAGCATGTTTGTTGTTCACATGTAGAATGTGTCCCCTGAAAAATTAAGGTGCAGCAGAGACTGATGTAGTATTGGATTTTGCACGGAAGCATTGGTAGCTGTGGTGCACATTGAGACTCTGCAGCCTGGCGGTGCTTGCTGCCAGAACCCCCAGTTCCCATGTAACCTTAGATGCTATTATTTTTCACATAGCACAAGATTTCTTTCAAAATGTATTGGGAAATAAATAAGAAATGAAAATAATTTAATGTTACCTTTCTCCATTTCTAGCATATTAAATGCAGACTAAATCCCTTTCATTTGGTCAACATACCAGCCAGGGATTTCCAAGGCTGCATCAACCAAGGTTTAATAAACAGTGTTATCAAAGCAACAATTCTTTCATTTTCTCAAGACAGTTAATTGTGCTCACTGCCAGAACAGTTAAGGGCATATCTGTTTATCTTATTAATAGGCTTGTCACAGCTATCATTCAGCAGTTGCTGAAAATCTTATGAAAATAGCACCTATGTAACAGACATAAATTTAACACTTCACTAAGATACCCTTTCAGAAGTTTTAGCCCGTATTTTGTCTCATTGCTTGTGGATTTTATTTATTTATTTGAGTCTGGCCTCAGGCAGAAAATCTTTTCATGGATTCACTGTGTTCTGGGTCAGCAGTGTTGCAGAAATCTTTGAGGTCCAAGCCACCCCTAATATACTGAATTTGTAACTTCTATATACAGGTAATACTTTATTTCCACAGCATTTCTGAAAATATTCTGAAAATTTACTTGGAGCATTAATTAAGCTCGAACACTTACACACAAAGTTATGCTTCCTTCTCAGCATTACAAGAAAGCAATTAGTTAACACTGGAGGCAGTGGCTTTTGCTAACCACAAGAACTGAGCTTAACTCATGTCTGCTTAAGCAATTCAGTTATAGAAACATGGGGGAAAACAGCCATATTACTGGACTATCATTTATAATGAAAATGTGCAATGCAACACAAGTCTGTTAAACGCTCTAATTTTACTTTAATTCAGCAGCTCCATTCATATTGCAAATATGTTTGGAAAATAAGATAGCTGCTACTCAGTCTTCCAGTGATGTATTACATGAATGACTTTAATTTCAACATTGAAATCTTCTCTGTTAAGATAATTTTTGATCTAAAAGCATATAGATAATAGGTATTATCTTTTAAACAGTTTCATTTTAATCTTACTTTTGACAGTCTTCTACCCTGACTTCATCATAACATAGTCTTCATCTTCCCCAAGCAAAACCTGGTGAACTTTAAATAGAGCCCTCAGGGAGAGAAATGTTTCTATTGCATTGCTGGACTTGACTGAATAATTGTTCTTTTTTCTTTTTTCCTCTTTTTGCTGTAGCAAGATTATAGAACATAATGGAGTTCTGAATTAACTTGATATTTTTAATATTTTTAAATATAATAAGCATTTTTCATGTTGCAGACAGCAGGCACCATCCCTTGGCTCATAGGTCTCATTCAATCTTTATAGAAAACATCCCTACATGGGTATTTTTACTATTCATCTATAAACTGGTATTAATGAAGCAGTTGTCCTGGAACTTGATAAGGTCTGAATTAAATTTCTGATTTTGCCAGTTTTCTTGTTTGTCCACGTGAAGTTGCCAGATTTGTGTACCTGAGACAAGTCCTTTGAAGAATGGTACTCCTATTTTTCACTCAGCCTTTGTTTCTCTAGTCCCAGCTGTAAACTACAAGCACCAGGGATTATCCCATTTATAGTATGTGGTTCTTATTTGGGATTCACGTCTTGCTTCTGAAACACAAATGCAGTATTTATTACTATAGAGTTATTTCTATCAGAACAGTCAAAACCCCAAAACAATGATGACATATTTAATCTCCTTGAAGTCTTCTACTAAAGCATGTGTCATCTGTTGAATATAAGGATCTTGGTAGTTTGGGCATATACTCTTTAAAGGCAATTGATTATTCTTGGTGGTAAATTCACCAGCCATTAAAGAGGCAGACAAGTAAGGAATTGCACGCAGTGCTTAATCTCATTTTGGGACAAAGGGATAGACTGAAAGAATTCTTGAGGTCCTTTCCTGCAATATGTTCATCTGTGGCTATAATAACCTATCAGTCTTTGTCTAATGTTCTTTATAAAGAGGATGAAGTAGTATCCAAGAACTCAAATTTATTTTCTTATAGTCTCCTTATTGTCTCTGTTGATTAGAGAGAAAATATATAATCTACTATTTTGCATAAAATGCAATCTCTGCTTCCCAGATTATTGAAATGTCAACAGAATATTTTTCAGTCTTTTTTCTCTTTGTAATCAAGTTATCAGTTCCCCACCCCCCTGTTTTTTGTTCAACTTCCTCTCATAAGTACAAAAGGAACTGGCCAGCTTTCTTCCCACTGTGAGTGACAAAACCTCAAGATAGTGTTAAGCTGACATGGACTGTGCTGCTTTGCCAGTCTCTGAAATGTCATTGCCTGGGCAGCCTGCTGGGCTCAGCTCAGAGTCATGGTGCCAGGACTCCTAATAAAAAAGAATAAAGGTTAATGAAGGAATGGGGTTATTATCTGAAATAAAGTTGCCTGCTTTTTGTCTGTTCAAGGCATAAGGTTTTTTTTATTTTATTTTTTTAACATTAATTTTCACCTTCACAGTCTATGGTATTTAGTTTGTAGTCTAAATCACAGTGGATGCACAGGACACACTCTAGTGTCCTGATTTCAACGTGGTCTAGCTGTTTTCACTGGTAGTCCTTGAAGTAGAAGAGTACTAATGGTGCTGACCCTTCATGATTACAAGGCAGAAAATGATCTCTTTTATGTCTTCTGTTTTGAGAAACAAAAAGCCTATAAGCATGCCCAGAGCCTAGCTCTTCTAGTGGAGCTGCCTCTTGCTCCTCCCAGAGCAAAGTGTTGTGAAAGACGCAGAAGATATTCACAGAAGATATTCACAGCTGGCTTGTCATGTCCAAAAAAAGTTTAAATACCAAGAAGATCTGTGTGAGTCTTCATGAATCACATCCATGAATATGGTTTTCACAGAATCATAGAATATCTGAGTTGAAAGGGACCCACAGGGATCATCAAGTCCAATTCCAACGTCTCATGGTGACCTCACAATTTTAGAGCATTGCTGGCACAAACCCACTTAATTTTCAACTGTATTTGAGAAGGAGGCAATTAATTGTTTCTTAAGGTAAGGTAGTTTTTGTTGTTTTTGGTTTGGTTTGGTTTAGTTTTTAGAATTATATATACAAAAACAATTCCTTGTGTCTTACCTCCCAGCACACCTTCCTCTAGTAGCCCTCTGAAAATCACAATGGGAGGCTGACAGAAAAAATCTGCACAGCAGAAAATAACAGGTTGAAGTCTGACAGTTAGAAAATGTTCTGAGCTCTAAGTCATACTTTTAGCAGTGGAGATGTCTGAAAAAACTCTACTTTTTTATTTGTTAAAGTGCTGGTCCCAACATAGGTGATTACTGTAGTTACTTGCATCTCCTCCTTTTCCTGCAAACTGTTATCTGTTATCTTTTTTTTATTATTTTGTTAAACAAGTGAAAAGAAGTAATAGCACAAAGTAAAAAGTTGAAATCAGTGTGAGACTAGAATATAAATATATAAATGGGTCTGCATACAAATATATCAGTGCATGCACACCCACCCACCTGTGCATAAGATACAAATTCATCTATAGTTATGCATTATAGAGTGATCAAAAGACCAGGGCTTGTTTGTCAATGAATATTGAATTGGAGGTCTCCAAAATTTGAAAAAACAAACTATTGCAATGTGAAGTAACTAAGTGGTTCCCAGAATTTGCTGTTTTTTTACTTGAAAAAATGACAAAAATTTACAAATACTGCTATTTAAGGAAAAAAAAAAAAAAAAAAAGTGGGAGGAAAGGAGGCTATTTTTTTTTTTTAATCCTCCCATGCCATCAGTACAACATTAACAACAAAGAAAGTAAATCTCTTTTTAAAAAGAGAAATTACACCTTGCTTAGATAATAGAGGGCTGGGGTTGGTTGGTTGGTTATTTTTAATGACATTCTGCAGAGTTAAATAAAATAAGAAAGTAAAACACATGCTCAGCAGTAAAGGGCATTATCCAACTTCAGCTAAGTCACTGGAAATCCTCCCATTGACAATCACTGTGCGTTGCAGTGTTGAAGGCAGAATACAAGATGAGAGGGAAAATGAATGTAATCTAAGTATTATGTGTAGCTATACCCAAGTGTTGTATAAAATGATTTCACGGGGTGTTATATGATGCAGTAAAAATGAATGACAGTAAAATACAACAAGGGTTACTATGTAGAAACAATACTGAAATAAAATAATTTAAAGGAGGGTAAAAGAAATAAAAACAGATACTAAGAAGAAAATAGAATGTGACAATGAGGAGGAAAAGACCATGCTAAGATGGGGTTCTGGAAGAAAATAATTTAATATAGAGCCTTATATTTTCACTTCGAAAAGGACAATGCTTTAGAACCTTCTGCAGAGAATGTTCTCAAAGAGCATTTGAGAGGAGAACAGAGGAACTTTGAAACAGAAAAGCAAATCTCCCTTGAAGACAGCAAGAGCTTTGATTTGCTTTGGAGCAGCTGTAGGAGCACAGTTCTCACAGAGGTCTTCCCCCTCCCTTAATTCTTATAGAGATTTTCCACAGTCGTGCTGCTGCTATATTATCTGGTTATTGGGCTGATAAATTGATGGCTGGAGAACACATTTTCCTTCTCCTCTATGATACCTGTTCATGAGATTATCAGATCTATAAGGGCTCTATGTTCTATCAGACCTGAATGTGGGGCGTATACAAAGCCTCACATTGTCTAGGGCAGGGTATAAAAGAGTGAGGCTTATAGCTCAGAATAATATTTCTTCTGGCTTCCATTTTTAATCCTTTCTGAGGTACGGGGTGAAATGATGGGGAGAGAGAGAATCAGCTCTCTTGATATTTTGCTTCACATCCAGGAAGGAAACTCAGTTTTAAGCATATTTGTAAAATAAAGGTTATGTTCCCTTCATTAGGTCTGTACAAAAAAGGAAAAAAAATGCTTCATTGATGTGCAGTGCCTCTAATTGTTATAAAATTTCTGGCAATGTAGTGCTGAGTTTGTACTTAAAAATGAAAATGTTTGCTTGTTCATCTGTCTGTTGTTCATAAACTTGGCTGAATCTGCATTTAGAATAAGGGGCATCACTGAGGATGTCTTCTACATACGGGGAGCCTTGATTTCTTTTGACTATGGTTTAAATTAGGTAGTCCCTTCTGGCCATATTCATCCCTGCTCTCACACACTAAATTGTTGTTTCAAAAGAGGATAGAATGAATATATCTCTCATTTTTATGATCTGTAGTTTAAAAAAACAAACAAGCAACAACAAAAAACTTGTTTTCTTTTAGAGAGAGTAACATTTAAGGCTATTCTTGTAATGCATCTTTTTTTTCCATGCGTTATGGAAACTACTGAATTAGTCCAGAAAATTAGACCCTGGATCAGTTTTCTTTGTTTTGGTTTTGTTTGCTACTTTTCTCTGTAGCAGAACACCTATATTCGGTAGGAACTGTTCCACCCTGGATCTTATGCATGGGACATGTGGCTGGTAAATCCTTGTGTAACACTTCTCAGTCCTGCTATGGCTGCAGATGGGAATTCCTTTCTGATGAGCAGTTGATTTTCTCAAGGTGTCGGAGAATCGTAGTGCTGCAGGGCCGAATTAGCGTCTTCCAAATGTAAGGGCTAATATATGCCCCTGGCTCAGAGTGGCTTTTTTTTTTTTTTTTTTTTTTTTTTTTTAATTTTAAAGAGAGCCGAATCCCTCATGAGATCTCTCTTACAAAAACGTCCAAGATGAATTTCCTCACATTTATCCCAGCTGCAGTACAACATCTACTACTTCACTGGCAAGACAGATTGAAAGTGGTATTCCTAAAAGAACTGCTGTATTTCCTTGTGAGGCTAAAGGTCAAGAGCAAAATGGATTTTGTTGTGCATGTCATACAAGTAGGGTAATTATGGATAAACTGGGCTGTCCCTGAGAGTGCAGATGTTGGAACCCGAAGTGTGGGAAAATCCTCCACACTGACATCACAACTGACTGGGTGTGGGCTCTACCAATTCACCTAGCATCTATCCCATGATGTTTCTGCCTTTTGTCATATGAGTGAGCACAAATTCCTACTCTCCTGACTTTCTTTAATAAGCTACCTAATAGCAGATCAGATCCTAGTAACCTGAAGTAGAATCCTGTTTCTCAGATTGTCATCCCAAAATTGGAGCTGGGAATTACACTTTTTTAGGATTGGCAACAATTCTGGAAAATTTAGGCAAAATTTCACTTTCTGCTGCTGTCAGAGGAATGGTCCATATGATCAGTGAATGCAGGTATGTTTAGCTAACTTCTGTGCTGTTTTACCTCATTGTCCTCAATCCACTTCTTTATCTGGTTCCATCTGCTTTAGATTTACTATACTGCTATGCAGGGAAAAACTAAGTTTTTGAAATAGTTCAGACTTTTGTTGCTGTTGTTCAGGGCTTAAATTCCTTGAATATTTACAGTCCCTGATGATAAACTGTATTTGGACATGGTAGACAAAACCAGTGCAAACTCTGAGATCAACATTCTACTGTCAAAATTGGATAATGAATTTGGTGAGCTTTTTACTATGTAGGTACTACTGAGGTCTACCTGGGTCAAAGTAATGAAAGCACAAGGAAAAAAGTAATGAAAGCACAAGGAAAAAAGTAATGAAAGCATATGGAATTTTGACAGATTGAAACCATTCCAAATGTTTCAGTAATCTATGAAAAAATAATAATTTTTAGCCAAGGGCAGACTGTAGAGAACTAACTCCACGGTAGACGCCTTAAAATTTAGGGATTCTTTGGAAGGTGTGCACTTGCTCAGAATGCTTTAACTGAATTTGTATTGGAAGACCATACGCACTGTAGAGAAAAATTAAGAACTGGTCTGGATTAGCATTGTAATGTTCAAATATCCAATTACCAAGACAAAAATTTGCAATTGATAGAGCAATAGAAAATAAAAGCCTATTCCAGAAGCAAGAAAGAAACTGCTGGTGGTTCTTCTGGGAAATATGTAGGGCTGGAATGCAGATGACCCGGGGTTCAAATGCGTAGGCTGGATCCCTTCAGGTACCAGTGAATATCTGTAGAAGAAGGATCCTCTTTATTATCCACTGAAAGGAATGTGAAGGGACTGGGACTCAAAGATTACAGCCTGTATAATCAGCTCCTTCATAGTAAGACTCGTTAGGGATAATTTAAAAAGGCTATAGAATGAATGTCTGTCAGACTGAATTATATGCATTCCTGGGTGAAAAAGGGAACCTGTAAAGGTGAATGTGCAAGTATCAGTCCCAAAGATCCTAATTCTGTATTTTAAATGTGCTGGTTGATTTTCACGGATTCTATGGAATTTGACATATGGTTTTATTAGGTTAACACAATTATCCTGAAACCACTTATGACCACCGCTGACAAATACGGCTCTTGGAAGAGTGATCATGAGAAGACACTCCAAGTTTCTGAAGTGTCTTCTTTAGTAGTACTCAAGCAATTGACACCGTAGAGTAATAAGACATTTCCAGACTATGAAGAATTAGCCAAGCAATTATTTCATGAGCTCTAGTTCTGTATAAATGTTTAAGGGCTTTTGTAATGCAGTCACATTTTATTTCATAAGGAATATGCCATGACCATTACTGCTCAGCAATGGGTGTATTTATGTGGGATCTTTCAGGCAGATGTTGGAGCAGTTTGCCAGACAGATGTGATGTTTATTCTGCTGAAGTGCCAAGCTGGCCAGGAGCCTTATGGCTGCAACAGTACAATGCTGAGTGAGATAATATACCCTGCCTTTCAGCTGGCCTTACTAGCTCGGGCTCAGTGCCATGCTAACTGTGGCTCTGCGCTGGAGCTGACTTGTGCCCAGCTGGCTGGGAATATGATGAGAGTTTACCTCAAATAAAATGTAGACTTATTCAGTATCTCTTTCTATCCCCAGCAGTCCAATCCAAATCCCAGTGAAGTCAAAAGAATGATTCCCACATATCTCAACAGTCTTTGGATCAGGCCATGTTAGAAGAAGGGATTTGCCCCAGATTTAGAGTATGCTGCCACCCATCATTCACAAGACTGCCTTTGGTATGAGTTTATCCTGAGCCACACTGTTCTAATATTTTATGCCCTACTAAAATGAGTTAACTTTTTCTCTGCAGTTTCAGCCACTACATTGTCAGCCCACTTTACTATTTTATCCATGACTATTTTGAGTCAGTTTTAACTTCCTTGCCTACCTATGCCTAATAAATTCTGAACACTTAGTTTTTACCAAATCTAACATGGGAGAGGTCATCTGAAAGTTAAGTTGCTAAAATTTCCATGAAAATAGACAGCAAAGGTAGAGGTGAGGAGAGACAAACCTAGTGCTTGTCAGTGAAGGAATAATGGCAACATGATCTCAATTTGCTGGGAGTAGAGCAATCAACATGAGGATACTTGGAGAAAAAGAACAGCTGATGAGGACTTATTCAACCAGGAGTAATCCGAGGATAAAACAAAAAAAAAAAAAAAAAAGGCAAACTTCATAAATTTTGCTTTACCAAAACTACTTACCTTTGTAAATTCTCAGGAGCCGGAGGCTGACTTTTACAGGACATTAACATGGAAATGGTTGCAGGTAGGGTTTTTTGACTTATTTAATAGATCTTTCTGAAAGATATATTTTTTATATGGAGATTCTTCTGGTACTTTTATTTATTCCATATCTACTAAAGTTATGTTAGAACAGTGGACATCTGAAATAAATTTTGTCCAAGCTGCTAGAAGATTCACCTAGTATTGCTCTGTTCAATTTATTGTATGGCTGAAGCTGGTGAGGGTTAACAGTATGACTATTTTTCTTTGGTTTTGCAATATTTTTTTTTGTAAGTAGAGTGTGTCCTGTGTAGCCTTGCCACCCACAAGAGGTAACGTTAGAGTTAACTGTTCTGAGCCTAACATTTCACCAAAAGTGTCATTTGTAAAGCCTCTGCCAAAATTTATGGTATCTCTGTGCATGCTTGTTCCAGCAGCACGCAGCTTCCAGGAGAGCCAGGCTGCACTTCGGAAGTACCCACCACAATTTCTAGTTCTCAGCCTACCTCAAGTCTGAACAGGAAACCTGGAAGGGGTACCACAGTACTAATATAGGAGTCAATTAGTGCTGTGAATCAATTTTAATTAAAAACAAATCAAATCAATCACTCTGAGCAAGAGCCATGGGTACAGTATGACAAACTCTTGCCTGGAGTTAATGTTTATGGCTAGTTTTATAAGCTGCTGAAAAGCAGGACATATTGCTACAGTCTGAAATGTAATGGTGTCAGTGACTGCTGGTATAATAAACTGCAGAGCCTCCTCCCAACCTTTTGGATTAAGTAATAAAAGAAAATGATTAAGAGGGCAATTCCATCATTTTTCTTTTGTTGAATAAAACACTTTTTTTCTTCCTGACTTGCTAACAGAGACAGCCATGAAAATGAATGATTTGGCTTCACCCAAAATGATGGATAATCCTTCTAGAAGAGCATGACAATGATAGACAGACCTCTTCTGAAGGAAGAGGTAATAGAGAAGACTGACACTTTGATAGGCACCATGATGAACAAGCCCTTGGGGGCTGTGAGTTAATAGGTTAACAGAAGTGTTCTGGTGCTCAGCCCCTTCCATCTCTGTGCTCCTTTTAGAGCTCCTTCAGCACCAACCTAAGTAACACATTGAACTCAGGACCTATGCATTTTGTAACGCAGCCATGTGCTTTTTGCACAGTTCTTAGCATTGTAGTAAAGCACATAATGAAACTACTTTACTTAAGTGCAAATATCTGCTCTGCCCAGCTCTATTTGATTTTGCCTCTTCCATCTCTTAGACATTGCTTGCAGGTAATAAAATGCCCTAAGGATATTGCACATGTTGGGTCTAATCACCTGTGAAATACATTGTCACAATGTCCTGTTGAAGTTGATGGTGGGCCACTTTCTGAGGTTGACTAAACCAGAAGCTAGCCCAAATAGTTTTGTTGACATCAACAATGTATGTGGCTGATTTCTTGAAATTCACTGTCATATCATTTCCCTCTTCCCCTTTTTCACCATCACCCTTCATTTCGTATTGTTAGAATTCTGATCAACTACTAACCCAAATATTTAAATATTATGAAAATAAGAAAACAAGATTTATTTAAATGAATTAATTAGTAATAACATTTATTTTTAATTATTTATTTTTTCCTTATGAACCTGTAATATTTTTTCTGATAACACAAGTTATTGAACTTTAATATATATTTCATTATTTGTTGCATATCTTGGTTGTTTTCTACATTAATGTCTGTTAAGAAGTAATGGTCTTTGCAAGCCTCAGTCTTGACCTGGTAATTAAAGTAACATATACTTTGCCAGTTCTTATACCTTTTGCATTATGGAGCATTTTGAGTTGAATGAACATTTTCTTGTCTAGTTTTCAAAACCAGCTGGAAGTGTACATTTTGACAGAAAGGGTACAATGGTACAAAGGTACAATGGGTTTGAACAATTTTACAGTAAAATTGCTCATGTGAGTCAAACTAATGTGAAAAATAGTAACATAGGTAAATGAATAATAAAGTAAATAAATAAACAGAAGTCAGTATAATGCCAGTAAAGCATGCTTTACAACTAAAAGGAAGTAAGTTAATATATTTCAGATCAAAAGAATGTGAAATCACAGTTGACAGAAAGTCTCTCTGGGACTATAATGAGAAGTCATAATGATATACTTGTTTGTGTTGTTAGTACTGAGGGATAATATATGGTTCTCTGTGTAGGAGAGCAGAGGACAGATCAGACAGATCAGCTCCCTGCCAAGCTGCATGAACTTGGACATACAAAAATCCTTCTCTGTACTTATCTTTTCCTTTCCTTATTTATTTTTAATGCTCTCAGGCATAGATGGTCGATACATCTCTGCCTTCATATGACACATTTCTGTATATCTGTAGTAGTGTATTAATGTAATCCAAATAAGCTTAAGGTGTGTATTTTAAAAGCACATGACAAATGCATTTATTGATAGATTTCTAGTCTAGCTTCAGGACACAGTCAAGTTGATATAAAATACCAAGTTCACATAGAAAAGAAATGTACTAGGATTTCATTAGTATAACTAAACTCTGTATTTGAATGGGAAAATGTTTAACTCAACTATTAGTTTTTATGTTGGCTTCCTTATTTAAGAAAATTCCTTATTAAGCATATCTATTGTTTTCCCTATTGCTTTTCCTCTTGTATTCAGAAATACAAGAGTATTTCTGAACTTGAGTAGGGTGTGTGGGGTGTTATTATTTAAAAGAGTATCTGTTACATTAGTTAAGTGTAACCCCAAAGTTAGCGCAGACCAAGTTGGTTTAAATCACTCTCAGGTATTACTGTATTTTCTAGTGCACAAGCCTCATGAAGCTCAGAATAATACTACGGAATAAGATTCTTTGAGAAACAAATCCCATTACCATCCTTCAATCTTATTTCTCTATACCAAGCATAGAGTTATATGCATGTTAAAAAGGAGTCAAAGCACTGTCAGAACAAAAGGCTATACAGCACAAAATGTGTCTTTGTGGAGAGAATGTGGGGACAGACCATGGGTCAGAAAAGGTAGCAAAGTCCTGTGCTTTTGGAAGCCATTCAGTTTCCAGATGATTAAGAATGAGAACACAGTAGAGTGTGAAGCTCAGTCTGTCTTATTTCTTCTCACAAGGTACTGTATATTTATTTTCAACCTTTATTCTTATAATCACTAAATTAATACTGTGGTACCACACTTTATAGCCCCTGTTCCTGGGATTTTATACACTATATCAAACATCACACCATAAACAGAGCATACAGCCACATGCTATATGGGTAAACTGCCTGGAAGAAGCATAATCCCGAACTCGACCTCATCCCTGAATTTGTCTAGCAATGAACTGGTTAATTCTGCCTTTCTCTTGTAGAACCTACAAAGAAAGTTTTGTGTTAAGGGACTATGCAAACTTGTATGATATTAGCTAATGATCTATTACAAAGAGTAGGCATCTATCCTTCTGGAGCAAGTCACTACATGTTTTTGTACCTTGATTTTCCCATCTGTAAAATACAAAGAATGATACTGAATTTCCTTTGTAAATTGTCTAACAGCTGCAGAGCAAGAGGGGGATGCTGCACTCCTGTAGCATTAGCATGCATGTGCTGGTATGTAGGTCCCCACTGCGGTACAAGGGAAATGCAGAAAAAGTTCATTGTAGCTCCTTGCCTTTTTAGCATGTGCTGGCTGTATGGCAGTGGCCATCCTGGCAAGCCCATTGCAGTCCCTGTCTCACTGGCAAAGGAAATGGAGGGATTGAACCAGCTTTGTGATCTGCTACTGCCAGAAAACGTGGAGCTCAGTAATACTTCTGGCTTCACACAGATATGCAGTGTTGTGGAGAATTTTCCAAATATGCTTCATATGTAGACTTATTTAGAGCTTATGCTTTTGTACTATTTTTAGCCTAATAGGTTCATGACTGGGACTTGTAGCTATAAACACAATTCAAGTAATAATAGCATTGAGTTGAAGATGTCTCTGTTTTTACAGCGCACTAGCATATACGTGACCCATTGATACTTGAAAACAAAAATGCTTTTGGAAAAAAAAAATCCCACGCGACACCTTTAGCCCAACACACTTCTCAGATCACAGATTGTCCATTTTTTTCCACTTGTACTATGCCCTCAGTACCAATTATCTTCATAGTTTACTGTTCTTTCATACAGAAAAAGCCAGTTGACATTAAGCTGTGTTCTGAAAGAACAGCCTGATCTGAATTTTAAACTGATACGTGTGCACATATATCTCTATTTTAACTGCAGGCAGATATTTCAAAAGTACCAGAGGATTTTGTCATTTACGTATGAAAATTAATTCATAAATCTTTTTTGTATTTACAGCAGTCCTGACAGAGCTTATCAAAAATGAGTTGCCTTATGGAACTATCAATGGATTAATAAAAAGAATCTGATCTAATATTCATGACACGAGAGACAAATGTAAACGGCCAGGCAACTTCATCTTTTTATTGTTAGTGAAATGTTGTTTTTTTCATAACTTTTCCTTGTAGATTTTGTTTTCTCATTTCATAACTGCTTTAACAAAAGAACTGTGCCATCAATTTTGCTATATTGCATTATTCATGTGAAAGTATACACACCAACTTCAATCCACAAAGGAAACAAATGCAAAAGAATGTGCTATGTTATTATTCATATAAAAACAAGAAAGCTTTCAAACTTATGTTGTCCTGTTATATTTATGACCCAATAATATTTTTCAACTGCACAGTTCTTAATGTCCAAACACATTCTGCTGCCGTGTTGCTCAGAGGAAATCTTAGTATCTAATTGTTTATCCTAATTACCTTTATCACTTGATTTTGATCTGAGACCCAAGCATCCAATAACTAATTTGGAGAAAGGATCGTCCTTACTCACAGGCCTGTGACCTGAACTGCTAGTTGTAATGAAAATCATTGATTTGTTATAAAGGAATATGAAAGTAAAATACTATTATGGGAATGTTTGTAGTGATGCTAGGTTCCAAAGATGCTTATTGAAGGCTGTTTCTATGTTGATGGTGTTGATTTTAGGGCGAGCTTGGAGTGAAGTGTCCTTAGCTCAGCCCCAGAAGCGCTCCTGGTGGAAATGAAGGATCTGCTCATCGTCTTGTCCTTGTTTACCTGCTGCCTGCTCCTTTCCTACTGTGAAGAAAGGAGCTTCAGTGCACCCGAAGTATATTCCTAAAACCCAGCATTCTTACCTAGCTGGGTACCTGGAAGTTTATTGAACTCTTTGTTTCACTACTGCATAATTCACACGCTGGTGCTTAATAACATTTACAGACCAGATTTTCATTTTCAGAAAAATAGCACAGATGCACCTTAACTGCATCTGGAGTTCCTGCCCTTGAGTGGTCACCTTAGAGCTGGTGTTGTTGTTAGGGTACAGCAAATGCAACATTAAGCCTTTCCAGTCACAACTAGTGTGAAGTAGTCTGCTCAGGTAGTGTTATCTTCCATTCGAAAGTAATTAGTGTCCTCAGTATTGCAGGCATACCATTTACTTACTTTCTAATTCAGTGCTATACTAAGGACAAATTACTTTCCAACAGTAAATGTCAATGGTTTCATAGCAACCACGAGTACCTGAGAGCTTTCTTTTCATATTAAATCCCATCATAAGGGTGTCAAGCCTGGTGATTTCTGCCTCGTGTTGGTGCTAGAGACTGACTGCTGCATCCAAGCAGCAGAGCAGGTCTCTTGTTTATTTTGTTGTTGCTGTGCATGCTAGAAACAGAACATGAGAGGCTCCCTACATGTTCTGCCTAAAGTTGGGTGGTTTAGTTTAATAATTTCAACAATGTTTTTTTATAAGATAGAAGGCTATTTTAAGTGGTTTTCATCATCAAATCTTTTCTTTTGTGTAATGACTTGATTTCATGCTCAGAAACTGTGAAATGAGATGTTACTGAAAAAAAAAAAACAAACAAACAAACAAAAAAAAAACAGTCAATATTCACTGCCTTCCAACTACTTTCCTACAGAAACCCAATAGAAACCAACAGCAAAGTGTGGTCCAATACGTACAATTTGAAATGAAAGCATCTACTTATTGTTTTTTATAATTGTTGGAGGTATTGCACCCAAAGGTGCCTCTTTTGCCATACAACACACAATTTCTGATCTAGTGTCCAGCTAGGGAAAAGCCAGATTCTTGCACAACCAGGCAGGGCTCACAGTTGTTCAGTGGTACAGAAGGTAGGGGAAAAAGAAAAGAGGTGGGAACCCACTGCACTGGGAGCCATGGTATGCTGGTAGGTGATTCCTTGAAGGTGTATTTCCTTCCCCAGAAATAGGAGTGTGTGCAGGAGAGTCCTTCCCTGAGCAAGAACAGAAGCCCATCTCAGCATGTGAATATTCTCTACAGATATGCAACCAACAAAAGCCCAGGAGCTTGCAGGTGCTTTGTTTTGTTGGTTTTGAAATATATACTTTTTTTCTCAGTACTTCATACAAATTAACCATTTAGTTCACATTTTATTGACTGGATCGCTACAATTAAGCTTTTATAGTGCTTAGACATTTTGGGAAGTCAATTTAATGAAGAAAACAGGAAAAAAAAAGGGGGGGATTTTCTGACATCCTACTTCTGCTTTTACTTCTTTTGTCAAAGGAGAGACATGGTCTCAATACACAAATCAGAACACAAAATAAGAAATCTGTCTTTGTTAGGCTTTGTATGTGGACAGGAATAAGCTTCAACTGATGTGGGATTTGGTAAAATTAAATATGCCCACTGGGGAAAACTGTTATCTGATTTCATAAGAAAAGATTGATTTTGAAAAGCTCAGACTGTCATATGAACAATCACTAAAATCACTTTTTCTATACAGTAAAGGTATAATAATTCCAATGACAAAGTGAGTTGCTGTTTCTTCATGGAACCAGGTTTCCAAAGCAGTCTGAGAAGAATGAGGCAGTTGCTCTAGGGTTGGCATGGTGATGATCCTTTCTTTTACTGTACACCTGAACAAATGAACAAATTAAATTTGCACATTACTTTACATTGCCAGAGCTTTTGTTGCATTTTAGCCATCTTTTTTCAGTATGCTTTTTTTTTTTTTTTCCTGAACATGACCTTATTATCTTAAATGAAAGTATGTATTACATACTGTATCTCTGCTACTGCTAAAAGTTTCATTTCTTCACCTTCAGCTACTCCCACTTGTTACTAGCTTATAAACGATGCTTGGGCTACAGTCATGTAGACCCTGTGTATTTGGTTGTGCAGAAAATGATTTTTTTGCTAAATTAAGCATCTCATAACAGCAGACTGGCCATGAGGAAATAGTTTAAATTTTGATTGTTCTTAATACAGCCTGCAATATTTTATTTATATATTTATTTTAAACTGAGTCAGAGCAAATGGCAGATTTGGTCCAGTTTGCTTTCATCTAAAACATTATATTTTTGGCCACAATAGGAATAAAAATAAGCATTTCAGTTTTAACTGGCAGGTGTGCTTAGCTTCAAGTGCAATTATAGATTATAAAATAGACTACAGGTCTTTTTTTTTTTTATCAATTGTAGGTTTGCATGTCAGACATCACACTATTTTTATAAACTCAAAATTAGAATTGTAGTCTGTGACTAATAATCCATAAAAAATAAATGCAGATATTTAAGATTTCTAGCAGAATTGAAACATTAAATTTGCAAATCTGAAGCTTATTTTTGTAAGAAAAATATATCCACAGAAACGCAAATTACTGCACAGACAGAGATCAATATAACAAACCAATAAGGATGGATCAAGGAAAAAGGTGGCCATGTGGAGTAAAAGTCAAAATTATGTGAGTATAAATTGGTAAGAAGCAGAATGAGAGAAATATAAGTATAAAAATGAACTTGAATATTGGTACTTTGTCAGGAAAAAAAAAAAAAAAAAACCTCAGGCTGTTGTCCATCTGGTGCCCAGTCTGTGTCATACAAGCCAAGGTCATCTTAACAAACATGGAAGCATATTCATAGCTAACAAGATTTGTAACCTGCATTGGTTTTTTTTGTGTTTCTACAATGTTCATTTAATTAGCTGTATTCCATTAAAACTAAACTGTGATTTCATAAGCTTCTGAATCTGTTCCACGTCTATGATTTCCCTATCTTTCCTCCCAGTATTTTTAACTATTTATGGTGACTAGTAGGTGGAAAAGCTGAACTGTTTGTGTTCTAGTCAGTATAGGTAAAAGATTAATTGATAGTATTGTTGGTCACCTATGAAGTCTGTGTTAGGCTGTTGGGGAACAGTACATTTATGTGGTCACCCATTTGATGCCTCGGATATTAGAAAGATGCTATCATTACTGTAAACAAATGCTAAGCAAACATGAAGACCAGAATTTTATAATTACTATATTAAGTTAAATTGAGTCTTTTTCCTCCTCTTCTAGATTGTTCCAAAATATGATTTGTTGCAAATCATGCTTTTTATGTAAGAAGTGAATGCCTTATTCCAGTGTTATGAAAAAAACGTAGCATGTGGGTTGCTTATACATCTCGCTCTGCTATTTTTATGCCTTCTAGCCTATTGTGCTCTAAATCTGACCTATTCTTTTGCTTTCATTTGCATGTATTCAATGCCTCAACTCTTTTTCCTTATGATTTCAATGGCAAAATTTGCTTAGATTTCTTTACGGGAAAGATTTCACTAAGATTCTGGATAGAGACAGGTTTTAAAGTAGTGGTGTGATTTTAAAGTCTCTAAATGTTACAGGTGAGTAGTCGGATATTGGGAATATTTCTGCAGTCCATGCTTCAGAAAAAAACAGGGCATGTACAAAATAGAGGTACAAGGAGGTGTTGGAGGGCAGAGAAAATGCATTCCAGAGAGAGATTTCTATTGAGCTTATCAAAAAGAAAGTTAAGCCTGTATAAACACCTTTCTGCGAAGAAAATATAAAATACTAAAGGGTTCTTTAATCTACCAAAGAAATGTGTAGCTAGAACCAGTAGCTGGGAGCTAAAGCAAGGCAATTTCAAATTAGAAATAAAGCACATGTTGTTGTTATTATTTTATTTTTTTTCCTCTCTGTTTCACAGAGACGGTAATTAAACTTCGGAGTAGGCTACACTGCAGTAGAAAATGGTAGACATCATCTCTGGAGGCTTTCAGATATAGTCTATCTACTTTCTGAAAGTTATTTTTGGGCTGAACACGAGTTATGGGGGCTCAATAGCAAAAGTAATTGGATGAAATGTCTGTGAAACAAAAACTCAGTGTAGATGAACTAATCTCTTCTGGCCTTAAATGTATGAAAATATAGATTACATTACTGGAATTTGTTTCCTACATCTAATTAAGTTTTTTTATTCAGGGCTCAAAATATTTTTATCATTGCAGCTTGCATCCTTTAGGAATTCACAACAAAGTTCTTTACCCCTTGCTGAATAGTCACATACTGTATGTCTCTGAATGTGCAATTTCCAATTCCTGTTTAGCACCAGGAGCCCTGTCAAGGATGACAGAACAACATCCAATTTTGTTGAGCTCTACTACAATTACAACAGCCAAAAGCTGCGCAGGTGTTATTCTACAGCCTAATCTCTTGCAGAAAGACCTGTTGAAAATGTTACATCACAGGGGTTATTGATGGAAATAGGGTGATTGCCAGAAAACTTTAAAAAGAAAACCTTCCTGTGATGCACTTACAGTACAAAGGTAATCCACAGACAATGGACAATTTGCTGACTTGAGTGTAAATCTGCACAGACAGATTCTCCACAAAACCCTGGGCAGAAGATGCCAGCAGACGGGTGCACTAGTTCCTCTCCAGGAGTGAGGAGCTTCCTTGATCCCAAGGTTTTTGTGCAGATTTTGATCTAGAGTTTCCGTGTTCTGTCTGAGAGACTCAGAAATTGCACTGAGATTGTATCCGATGCACGACAGTGAGACTGTTCCAGGCTTACTGTGGGGATGGCGTTAAGCCATGCACTAAACAAGTCCAAAATGCCGTATCGGGGGAAAAAAAAAAAAAAAAAGAAAGAAAGAAAGAAAGAAAGAAAGAAAGAAAGAAAGAAAAAAGATTATTTCCTGAGAGGAGTGTCAGCTACTGTTGCACCAATGATTTAATAGATAAACGTGTACACCTATTCTGTCAGCCCTAATTCCCCACTCTTCCTTGTTATGCTGAGCTGTATTAATCTTTCTCAGCTCTAACTACCAGAGAGCAAGTGGTTGAACTCTTCTAAGCACTTTTCATCTTGATTCATTTTCTCATTTTGCAGAGAAAAATATTGCTATTTCTGATTGACGTTGAAATCCTTTCTCCCAGAAGATATGTTTTTTCAGCAATTTTTTCAGAATGTATTAATATTAATAAATGACTGTTTTTGACTGTTCACTACAATAAAATGTTTAATAATTTGTACCATAAGGATTTCAGGAAAATGTTGTCTCCTAAACTGTTGTCTTCATAAACATGAAGACAAGATAAAACTTTCCCAACTAAGCTATTATGACAGGCATTGAGCATGTAGTGCTTTGGTTGCTCCCAGTTGGAACACTGGCAGATTGCTGACAATTAGCTTTTCCCAGCCCCTAGATGTAAGGGGGTTGGGATTGCTACTGGCCTTACCTCTGTGTTCTCATTGCTTCTGGTTTTGTTACACACAGGTACATCATGAAGAGGAGGGAGAGGCCTGCAGTGCTTTTATTTCCTCTCCGATCTTCACTATGGAAAGCAGAACCATGACAAAACCACACATCAGTCCTGACTGATCTAACCCTTCAGGCCCAGCCATTTAGCGTGTTTGTCCTCCTGGCTGGTGGGATGCCTGAGGGTTCAGTAAAAGAGTCACAGTGTCCTCAGGTCCCAGATGGCTTTTCCCAAACAGAATCTGAATATGGAGGTAGGTAGTGCACCTGAGAGTGCATTCAATTTTTTTAAACTCTTCATAAATTTAAATCTTAGCTTGCACATCTTGTTTTGAATTGAATGCATTCTCTCTTCTTTCCACCCCATCCTTTATATAGGTACTTTTAGGATAAGAAATCGTTGCTATTAGCATTTTGATCATGCAGAACGAGCATTCTGTCAGTGTTGGCAGCTCCTTTTACTACAGGTCTCAAATGTGAATTGAATTTTGTATAAATTTCATGCTGCAACTTAAAGTGTCTCTGTTGAAGAATGACCACCTGTAATACTCCCGTTAGCGAAGTCCTCAAAGAATCTGAACTATGGGACTCAGTAGTGCCGATAAAAATCAAGAAGTGGATTTTTTTGGTGAGAGAACATTTTATCCAAAGTCTTCTTTCACAGTAATTTCAGCTGTTTCCTTCCTCAGGAGGAAGGCTAACTCTGGTTTTTAGAGTGTTGGGCATTTCTGATGTTCTGCATTCCTAAATATCAGATCCCAGGTATGAAACTTAGCACTAAGTGATTAGATCATTCTGCTTTAAAAATATTCTTTAAAATGTCCTTCACATATACGGAGGGATAATTCTGGAAATCCATCAGTAACACATATGGCATGCCAGCTGTGTTTCTTCCTATACATGTTATCCCTATAGGAGACAAAGGGGAAGTTCAGGGGAGTTTTTCAGTGATTCTAGTGCTATCTAGGATTAAGACTATTGGTATCTCACCAAAAAAAAAAAAAAATAGCATTGTTCCCAGCAACTCTTCTTTGGGGAAAAAAATATGTAAAGTTGTAGTTCAAAAGCCAACAAGTCCCCCTCCTACCTTGTCTAGAGAAAATAATCTGACAAAGTTGTTGAAGGTATATGCATTAGAAAATGTGATTGAAACATTCTGCAAAACAATTTTAAGAACAGCTTTGATCATCTTTACCAGTACAACAGCTAGTGCAGAGTTGCAATTATGTTCCTTGTTAAAGAGAATTAAGTTAATTCATTTCCATGTTCTGACCTGCAATAGTTTAATTTACCTTATACTATTCTGCTTGTTAATACAGGCTGGACAGAAACATGATAACTTCCATTTATGTTAACTATCTGATTTGTGATGCAGTCTACCTCTGCAATGACTGCACTGTTCAAATTAATTAATACCAGATCATTATCTTTAGATGGCAGGCAGATGTTGAGGTTATGGTGTTTGTGAACCCTAAGCGCATTTCTTTTCTGTGCAGATCAAGAGCAGTTGCTATATAAATTGAGGATCCAAGGTCTAGGCCTTCTGGCAGTCAATTGGTTTTGTAATTATCTTAGTAATAGTTCTCAATTATTATTCAGTAAAGGTCGTCTTTCCTCTGCTAATGGGTCATGGCACCCTCTAGGGATCCATAGATGGGCCAGTTCTCATTTTTCTCATGTAAATGACTTGCCATCTGTGTGCTATACAGGTTCATCTAAAGCAGTTCTGAAAACACTGCTAATTAATATCAAAGTTGGAGGTTCTGACAAAATTGTAGAATTATTTTAAATACTTTAAAGATGGTCTTTTTGTTTTCTAAAATTATCAAGGCTTTGTTAAATGTTGTGGGCAGATTAGCTGCAATTCTCTTGATGTCATACAACGATTAAAAATCCAGCCTCCAATCCAACTAGATGATATATATTCTACCTGCTCATCTCTACTTTATATCTTCAATTTGGTTCATAAATTTTATTTGGAAATTGATATTATTATTATTTTTTTTTCCTTTTGGAATTATTTGCAGTCTTTAACATCAGCATTCAGAGAGATGCCTGACATACCTGGCAAACTTCCCATCTTGTGGAATGTTTAAATATATACAAGTTCTTTATTTTAAATCATATTTCAAGCTTATAGTATGTTTCTTTATGCCAGTCAGTGTGACTCCTGTATTGAATTTTCATTCAATACTATTTTGTTCTTCTTGAGTTGAAATGTAAGATCTTCACTGTTACAAGCAAAGCTTTTTCTTTTTTTTTTTTTAAGAAAAAAAAAAAAGTTCATGTTTTCATGTATTGATTATGATTTCTCTAGAAAAATACAGACTTACACTTTAATAGAAGGGGGTTATGCTGAATTTTCCTGCTGTGAAAGCCATCATGTATGTCCTTCTGATTAGCATTTCCCATAGTCCAATGATTTCTGTTGATGCTATAAACTCAGACAGGCTCTGAATCAACAGACTTCTTAAAAGATACGCACCCTAGGCACACCGACAGTGCTGTCTGGGTCATGTGGTATAGGAGCCATGAGGCTGTTACCAGCTCTGCTAAGTTCAGCCCTGGTTTTGCCTAAATGTTTGAATCACATGGAAGGATCCTGCCCTCCTCTGCCCCCATGCGATCCCACTATTGCCATGCCTAGCATTATTTCTCCCTGATGATGTTGCTTTGCCTCTCCTTCCTTTCAGTGGCACTTTGAACAGATGTTACCAAACACCAATAGCCTTCTTTCTGCTCCATCTTATTGCTGACTTGCGTGCCTTTTGTTCTGTCCCATTGTATTTATTTCTGCTGTGTGAGTAGCTGGGAAAGTTACTTTCCTATCCAAAATTGTTAGACTTGCACAAAACTTCTTCATTCCTTTCACTCCATCATGTTTACATTGCAGGCTGTGCTAACAATGAATAAAATGAAAAAGTTAACTAAACTGATAAAGTCATCATTTGCTTCTACTATGTCGTAATAGCCATGCTGTAATAGGTGCTGTTTCATATAAAATTACCATATAAATTATGCCATCCAAATCTGCAACAGAAGCAGCAACAGTACTTACAATAAATGGCAAATCCCTGTTAATTATTGATAGCCTAATAAACAAACCATTATAATTCATTCTTATTATTCATTATTATTAATAACTCTTATTTAGTATTCATTGCATAAGGATCAATTATGATTAACTGTTCCAAATATGAATGGTCCACATGAACGTTTCTAATTCAGGGTCTTTTCCATTGAAGAAATGGCTTTCTGTATTAAATTGCTTTGTGCAGTCAACAGGGTAAAACATGACTATACCTAAACAGCCGGTCCAGTGTCCTTGCCCTGCTGTCTGTAAAAAGCTGGTACAAGCTCTGACAGAGGAGAATATTGTTCCTCTGGTGGCCATTACTTGCCTCTAACGTGGTTGGTTTATGACTTAAAGCATATTATTATGTAAAAAATAGCTAGGTTGCTTGGTTAGTTTGTTGGTTATACCTGTTATCTGTCCATGATGTATTCTAATCTGTATTTGTAATGTTTTGGTCCTTCAGTGTGGGATTCAGGTGACTGTGTGACCAATGTAACAGAGGCACATACACGTGGTCTAGTTTTTGTGTGCTGTCTTTATACCAAATAAAATATCTAGTCCATGCTGTTTAAAGTATACTTCATGGCAACCTACAGTAGGTGCCTACATTTGTCCAGATGGATGGTACCCAGGAGTACCCTGAATGTATTACCTTGTTTTCTGTTGACTACAAAGGGAATCCAGCAAACTAGCTTTGATGGAGGCAGCACTATTTTGTAAATGTCTAAGGTTAAATAAGATCAGCTTACCCTTACTACCAGTGATGTTCTGCTTTACTGCTTAGCAGTGTCAGAGGGAGCTCTTTTTAAAAAGCTCAGCCCAAAATCACCGAGGCATGATCATAAATCCTGGTGGCTTCAAACCTTTAGTGAGTTGGTGAAGGAGGCTGGATTCCAGGAGCTGCAATGACAGTGTGCCCTTGTGTGGATTTCCAGTGACCATCAGGTAGAGTGCCAATGAAGTCATCTTCTCCAGAAATGATAAATTGTGTCATTGGTCTGTTGTGACTGCATCACTAGAGTCATGACTTTTGCCATCTGAAGTTCAGTTGGAAATGGTAGTGTCATTACCAGCTGTAAGAACAGTCTCGAAGTATCATTAGCCAGCACTATAGATGGTCTTTTCTTTTTTTTCACCATACTTTATATTTTTTGATCTCTGTTCCAAGTCTAGCTAACAGCCACTAAGACATAGCAATAGAGAAGATTGATTCTACTGGATTACTAGCAGTTGCCTGCCTTCTTTGTTCCAGTTTTTAAGCTTCTGTCTGGACTTTGACTCAGTTTTTCTTTGTTTTTTCAGGTTTTTGATGCACTAGGAACTCCATTGCATCTCCTTTTAGGTGCCAGTTGCTACAGTATCCATCTATTGTGAACCAAGCTGAGAATGTCAACTGGTACCTGCAAGCACATGTGAAACATTCTCATAAGGGAGCCATACACATTGGAAGTTCCCCAAAGCTTTTATGGTGAGTTTAGTTGAACAGAGCAAAAAAGTATAATCACTGCACACCAAGGTGAGACCTCTTATTTTTTCCAGAAAACACTGTATTTCAGAGTTTTTTGGGGTGGATGGGAGGAGGGTAAAGTACACTGTAGCTAACATTATAGAGGTATCCACAGTTCCCTGGCACACAATAATTTCACTTCTTGTTTGACAAGGGTTCTCCACTACCCTTCCTTGCTGCCCACTTCTGAACTTAAAATACCTGATGTGCTCTGTATTTTTCCATGAAGTGCCAGTTCTCACCAGCTGTGGTTTTCTAAATACAGTGATGCACTATAAAGCAGCCAACTGACTTGTAAGAAGAAATGAGTTCTTGTGCCAAGGAGAATTTAGCATAATGATTCAATTGCAAATATAGCACATAATTTGAAAGAAGGAGGAGAGAAGTTCAAAATGTATCTAAATATAATATACATAAATATTTTGCTATTTTAGAGGCCCAAACTTCATTTTTTCAAATAACGTCTTGCTCTGCTGTATATATAGCATCCATCTAAGACATACTAAACATTTGCGGTTTTTTTGCAGATAAGCAATGATTCATTTAGTTTGTGGACATAACATAGCACATAAACCATGTAGTTCAATAACCACTTTGTTTCCAATGCTAGTGTGCATTACACAGTGATACACGTGGAATAATTCCAAAAAGACACTTAAAAGTGAATTCTAGCAGCAGGAGGAAGCTGTGGCAGTTACCTGAGTGATGCCCTCTGTCAGCAGCAGCCTGGACAGGCTGCGTGCTGGTGGCACTGGTGCCATCGTGGAGGCTGGAGCATCATTAATGTGTGCATGCTTCATGCTTCACACCTTTCCTGAGGTTGTGCAAGGCCATACTGAAGTGTCACTTCTTAACCACTGCTTTTGTTGCCAGGGGGAGGTGTCTGGCATGCTTGGTTGCACAAGTCACACTTTCATATTGAGGCACTGACACATCTTAAATAAGAACAGAGTTTGATCTCTCTCTAACTCATCGGTAGCCCTTTACACAACATTGTTGGGCATTTCTGCCAACTGCCTCAAGAGGTAATTAACTATTGATCTTGCCTGTTTTACAGATGACAAAAATTCTCATGCTGTGTTTCAAGAAATGATCATTTTTAACCAGTTTGTTATTTTTCCTGATCATGTGAACAAAACATACAACCTTAAATAGACATATTTAAGTTTAGTTTTGTCATACAAATTCTATGCTCAAGAGTTTGCTTTTGGTTAGGGTTCAAGATCAGAAACAATTCTTAGGGTGATAGCTCTCTCTGTCATCCAAAACATCCTGATTGCCTGGGGATTTTAGAAGGGCATGCTCTACAGGCCAGCTGATTATCTGTGGCCTTTGTCTGGTATGTACATCTGTAACTGAACAACCTTACAGTTAGCATACACCCAAACTCCACAGCTTTCATTTCTTCTTCATCAAGAGACTCACTAGACACTAATAACAATAATCTTTTTTACCAAATGGTAGTTTACTGTCAAGGTGTTTAATTTTCTAATCTAACTAATCCTTACAAAGTATTTATAGAGGAAAAAAAAAGGCAAACAAACAAACAAGAACAACAAAATAGAACAGAGCTATATAAATAATATTTGAGTGTGAAACTGGGACCATCTGATTTTACTGAAAGCAGTCCTTGAAACTATTATGCTATTTTAAATTCATTTTCAAAATGTCAGTGATCTAAAGAACACAACCAAGAAACTGCTTACATTAAACATGCTTCTATTATGCAGTCTAACTATAAAAACAATACTCTGCTTAAAAACAAACAAGCAAGTCAAAAATGAAGGATTTTGATCACAGAGAAATCAGCTTTACCATGTGCTGTAAATATTACTGAGGAAGCAGCATGCCTACATTTCAGAAACCAGATAATGAACAAAATGAAGTGAGGAATATCATGAATCTTAATTTGCTATAAATGCAAAATATTCAATATACTTAGTCTCTTTTTTCTCTTTCTTTTTTCTTTTTTTTTTGTGTTTGTTTTTAAGTAAGGAAGTACGTATATTTTGATCACTTTGCTGAAACCTCAAAACATGGAAATAAAGCAACAATGAGATGTGAAACCTACAGCAAATGCCTGCTGGAAAGTGTTTTTGTTGCTGGGGCAACTGTAAGAGCTTTCACTAATTTTTTTCAACAACTAACATTTGCAGTATTTCCCACCTAGTGGAGGAAATAGTGGCTGTTTTACATAAACATGTATTTAAGGCTTAAAAAAAAAAAAAAAAAAAAAAAAAAAAAACTTTGAAGTTAATCCATTAGTGTTTGTAGAGGAACTAGAGTGTCAGTAGAAGACGGTAGCTTCTTGTTCATCAGCTTACTATGGCAAATATGCTGTTGAATTTAGTGAGATGAGTCTTAATCTTTCACTCCAGTTGTGGCTAATACAACTCTGGTGCGGTGCACTCCTTTTCTGACTTCCACATTTTATTCTGGGTAGGGTATAATTATGAGTTTCATTGTAATAGCCCTTTTGGATACTTTACATATCTGAAAGCCACCTGGGACATTTTATATTTACAAAACCCATTTCATCCTTCTGTTAAAAAAAATGCATATTGAACGCAGGATGGCATCAGGCAAATACCAAAATGTCTGATATTTAGATGATAAATAAAGAGTGTGATACACCCTTTTTGATAAATGAAGACTGGCAGATAAATGAACGTAGCAAAATTACTAGTTAAGTTCAATATATATTTATATGACAATGTAATGACTAGCAATTCAATAAATATTTGCTTATTTGTCAAAATAAGCAATAAAGTTAATCTTCATAGCATGGAAATGATAGCTAGATTTTTCTTTAACTTCACATTTCCATTTAAGTCTTTCAAATAAATAGATTTTGATATCTGAGGAAAGCAGAGCTGCAATTTGTGAATGTCTTGGGAAAATAACAGCACCAAGGAAGTATTTTAGGTTCTTACTGTAGAGACAAGTTCAATAACCAGGTCAGCTTTCCTGGGAGGGAAAAATAAAACAACAAACACAAATAAACCCAACCTCCCACCAGGACTTAATTTGATGCAGATGAATGAAACATCAGTAAGCTTTTGCAAATAAGTGAATACAGAAACAAATAAAACAAATAAAAGAAAAAAGGCACTTGTCTTTGTTGTGAGACAAAGTCTTCCTAAAGAAGAGGAGCTCAAATATAGGTCTTTGTTTTTTTTAAAAAAAAAAAAAAAAAAAATGTTTCTCTTTTATATTGACATAGGAAACTTTGGAATATCACATTTTTACTGTATTTGACATTAAAAAATAATAATTTGTAACTTTATATGCTCAATTTCTGTGCCATATACTAGTTTTATAGCAGTCTGAGAAAGTCATCATGCTGGCCTCAAGCATATCTGTAATGGTGTTTTGTTTTGTTTTGTTTTTTAGTGATTACATGTCAATAAGGTTTACTATGGATCCTTTTTAACATTCTTTTTCTTCACCCTTTCAGCTCCTTTCACTCATGTTACATTATGGCATGCACAATTACATTTGGGAGAGTTTTTAGCAAATCTAAATTGAAGATACAATTTAAATTTTCCAAATTTTAATTTTAAATAATTTGATTTTAGGAATAAGTTGTCTCACTATTAGACTAACTCTTTCCACGTGTATCCTGCAGTTCCAGATATACTTGTCTGACTTTTTCCATTTTTACTGCTGTGGGAATCAAGAACTTCCTAATTTGATGAGAAGAATGCTTGGTTTGCAAACTGATGATAAACTAAATTCCAGACGGTCCTCTGCAGGTTGGCTTTGTGGTTTCAGACCTAAGGATGGCCTGCTGTAGTATGATTGATGGCTTTGTCATAAACTGAAAATAGTTACTAGTCCTAAAGACACTTAAATACTTCTGATTTTCCATCTTTTCTTGGAGGCAAGGATAGAGGGGTCTAATGTATCTAATGCGAAGGAAGATTTTGTAATGTGAAATCATGTTATTTTAAAATTATTTTTGAAGCTATTTTTACAGAGCTGGGAACATTTTTCTATAAATCTCATGATGCTTTATTTACTGTGAATAATGAGTATTTACAGGAAAATAAACTCTTCATACAGCTCTGGGTAGCAGTATTTTCTTCCTCATAAATGTGAATATGTGTGTATATGTGTATATATAAGTAAAAGAATTATGCCTGACCTTTATCCACACCTTGCAAGCCAAGTGGGCTTTTTTGGTCTGCTGAGTGACATGTCATCATGTCATTCATAAAAGCAAGATATTTTCTTTAACATTAAACCCACTGAACTGGTAAATGATTCATTCAGTTTGCTAGTGATCAACTAAATATTATATCAGAATGTGTGTTTTCTCATTCGTGGATAATATTTATTCTCACAATGCTCCTCTGTGCCTTTGTCTCTGCTTCTGCCTCTCCTTGCAGCCCGAGCAGGTTTTCCTTGGTGAAGCATCACCAAGAGTGGTCCATGGTCTGCTGGACCTCTGGAGGGCTCCTCTACTCCCATTTCAGGGGGAGAGCAGCCACAGTTCTGCATTTCTGGGTGATGGAAGTGAGTGCAAGAGAGCATAGTGTCAATGGCAAGAGAAAGAGAAGAAGGTCCTGAGACTAGAGTGACTGAGGGCATCGGGCCGAGAGAAGGGAAGAAATTACCATAGTGAACACCCATGCACCTTTCGGTGTAATTTTTAATGTGAGACAAAGAACTTCGATGGTAACAGCTCCACCTGTGAGGGCCAGGAGTTGTACTGAATGGTAAGGAATTGGGAGATCATTTTATTCTTTCTGAAAATCTGTGTACCTCTTTACTCTGTGTACAGAAGGTGCAGCCGTATCATACACAAAGCTTGCAGGTACTGTGATATATTTTAGAATATTCACAGTGGGAGAGAATCAAATTGATCCCTCTTCACTTCTGACAGTATGGAAGTGCCTGCAGCAACCTGATCTAGTACAGAGGACTGGATATGAAAACAGCAAGCTCAGACTCGAAATACTCATCTAATCCATAGTCATAATGAGCTCATCCACTGCCCCGAGCCTTTTTAGCAACACAGGTATGCACAGCATTCGGCCCGCTGAATGGTACGGTTGGCTGCACTCACGGTGGGTGCTTCGTTACACTGACAAATGACCTCAGGGACTTAGTTAAGCAAGAGCATGAATGTATACTTTCTAACACCACACGCAATATTTTGTGTGCTTTTAATAGTGTAGCCAAAGTGTAAAATTGGATGTAGGATTTAAAAAACTTCCCAGTGAAGAGAAAACATAGTTTGAAGCCACCAAAGCTGTGTATCCGATGGCAGAGCAGCTAATGCAGTTTGCTTCTCCAGCATTGCCCTGAAGTATATTTAGAGATTCATATATAAATGGCAAGTACATAACCCACAGTAAAAAGCTACAGTGGTGCTAAAGAAACCTTTGGTGAGTTTCTGTGGCTTGCAGAGGACAATTATATGTGAAATAGAAGTACAGCTCCAAACTGGACCCTCACACAAATGCCTCAGGAGCTATCCATCCTAATTAGAGTATCCTTGAAATCCTGATGTGGACTTTGACATTAAGAGCCTAACCAGGGCTAAGTTTAGCAAATGAAAAAAATCTAAAAGGAGAAGACACTTTCTACATGAGGGATTTAGATAAGTACAGAACAGTGTCAGGCCCCCTTCCGTTCTGGTGCTCTCCTCCAGGTCCATCGTGCAGCTGGAGATGTAAATGAGCCAGAAGGGCTAGCTCTGGGTGGAAATGTGTCTACTGCAATGGCCAGCTTGGAAGCATCGTTTTGTGTTCCAGCCAAATACCAGACAGAAACGGTCATGGCTTAAATGTTACATTTAGCAAAATGTGCTTGGGCCTTAGTTATTCATCATAATTAACTACAATTAGCTGCATAGGAAGGCATGACTTTTAAAATCTGTTCTTTATAGGTAAAATTGTGAATATTCCTATGTGGCTCTTACAAATACCATAGTTCCCATGAGTACTGTATGAGAGAGAGAGAGAGAAAAAAAAAAAAAAAAAAAAAAAAAAAAAAGACACCGGCCTTTTAAAGATGCTTCTACAACACTTTAAGATAATTTGGGCATTTACTAACATTTTAGTAGAATTATGTGGCTGATGCTATTAGATTTCCCCATTGGTCTGTCCAGACTAAATGGTCTTCAGTCACGGCTAATATGTGAGTTAGTCACAAGTATTTAAAAGCAATGACTTGTGCTAGAAGAATTATGGTGTTTCTGAGTTATTCATGGAAATACATGAATTCTAAAAAAAGATTTAAAGCAGGCACTTTATTGTTCCTGTCCAGGATGGACTTTGCTACAGAGTTTAAAAGAGAAGATTATGGAGGAGGGAGAAAAGAAATCTAACAATTAGTGAGCTCAGGATGTGGAGGAATTAAATTCAAGTATCATCTATGCAGACAGAGTTTTGACATGTACTCAGGAAAAGAAAATATAATTACATGTTACAGAAATTACTGGATAAGAAAATGAGCAATTTGATACAGATTTACTGTAAAAATTGAGGTGCAATATTTGTAGTTAAACATTTATATAAATGAAAGCTGTGTGTGTGTTTCTATACAAGTGATGAAGGTGACCCTGATTTAAGTCATTCAAAAAGAGAACATTTAAATATGTAAATCAGAGATGAACTAAGTTGAGGGAGGGTTATCAAAAGTGCTTGCTATCTCTGAAGTTGAACATATGCTCCTTATGGTAATTCAGTAGGCTCTTTAGATCAAATGCTGGCAGATTTCAGTATTTTGCATTACTTTAAATTTTACTTCTGATTTCATCCCCATTTTCCTTTTTTATGTGATTTGTTTGTGTGTGTGTTTTCTTTCTTTCTTTTTTTTCCTATGACTGAGTGCCAAACAAAGGACCATTTGAAAGGAAAAAGTCTTGCTATATTTCTCCAATAGACCTTAGATGTTGCATTTTGCTGGTTGATGACCTGGGAACTGCCCAGAAGAATATGAGGCCAGAACTTTGTCACCCAATCATCTCATAGATTCATTTAATGTTCCACAAACCATAAACCTCACTTACATTTTCCTTTAAACTACATGTCTTTAAAACTGTTAAGATCAGAGTGCCCAATTTTTTTTATTGCATTAATGTCTTAAGGTTGTTGTTGGCTGCATCTCTTCGAGGACTAGTCAGTCATTACTTTAGGAGGTGATATTTGCCACAAAAGAAAGCACTGCAATTGCACTGCTGGAAGCAAATCCCCTCAGTTCCTGGATGTACAAGAAACTTTACTGCAGTTTTCTTACATATAATTTGCAGAAATAATAGGCTGGATGTTGCAATGATAGGATAAAGTTTAACTGCTTTAGTATAAATCTCAATAGCTTTTTTTTTTTTTTAAGGAGAGGGTAGTGTGGTGAACTTTTATGTTCTCATTTCTTACATAACATACAAAACCTTTTTTTCTGTTAGTTTAAGTGCTTGCATCTCTGTCTTTTGCACCCCACATGAGCTCTTTCATTAAGGTGTAAATATGTTCCCTAAATAATGAAAGCGCCATTATCACCCTTTTATTTATTTGGTTGCCCACGACAGAATTGAAAAGGCATTTAGCTAGAAAACATACTTTTGCTATAAAGAGATAATGTTAACGTAAGAATCTCTGCAGATCATTAGTCTGATTGTTCTCTAACGTATACTCTCTCGAGGTTTTTTTTTCTTTTTTTTTTTTTCCTCCAGAATACAGAATAAACGCAGGCATGTCAGTGAGCAGACACTAGAAGTTTACATTCACTGCTCACCATCTCTCATGACACCCAGCCTGGGCTGATCCAGCAGAGTATTCGCCTACATCCTTATCTCCAAGCTGATGGATAGCCCGTCTTTATCCTGTATGGATGAATCCCTCCAGAAAAGAACAGGTCACTTAGAAGTAAATGAGTGCTGACTTATGTTTGATGAATAAAAACCACAGGAGGCCCTAAACATTGTAGCAAAGATCCCCAAATTATTTATTTTCTACAGAGGAGGCAACTGAGTCACTGCTTTGTTTTACATTGTCCACACTGTGTTCCCACGTGGCTCCTCCTGCACTGATGTGAGCATGGTACATCATGGGAAAAAGCCTAAAGTAATCTTGCAAAAAGATGTCAAAATATTTCAGCTAGTAAAAATTGTTCTGATCTTCTGTTCTTTGCAGGATGACAGTATTTTGACTTGTTTTGAAGAAAATATTTTAAATATTTGCTCTTTGAATGATACAAGTAACCCCCAGAAGAATTTCAGGTGTGCAGGAATCCTAGGTAAGTTGTCCTGCCGGTTAGCTACCTGTAATGTACTCATTTTAAATTTGAATATGTCTAGTATCAGATTCCAGCCATTGCATGAAATTACACTTTTTCCTTCCCTTTGTGCCAACCATAAAAATGTACATCATTCTCTGAAAACTTTACAAGAGAGGGTTGAAAAATAAGCCAGGCTAGTAGTTATATCAGTGTTTTGAATGTGAAAACATTTGCAAGTAGTTACTGATCTCAGAGACAAAGGTAAGGGTTATTAGGAGTGGCTGTGAAGCTTGTCTTCATGGCATGGACTTTGAGTACAATTTTGTTACCAACCCATATGCAAATGAAATAAAACCAATAAGCTTAAATATAGACTCACAGAACCACAGAATATCCCGAGTTGGAAGGGACTCACAAGGATCACTTCCAAACAAAAATCTTAGCCCTGATGGTCTGTTGTTCCTGTGCTTTATAACTAGAACTGCCAATGTCCCTTTAACACGGGGTTGGTTTTCTTGGCCGACTACTGGACAGTCATTGTTCTTTGACCAAGATTGCACTCTAATCTTGGATGCTATATGAATCTAAAGAGAGCTAATGAAGATTTGTGGAAAATGGCTTGGCATTTTTCCATTCCTGCTAATAGGATTAGGGAGGTGATGAATTCCCCGCTGGAGGTTTTGATAGCTCTGAATAAAGAAGACAACCTGCAAGCAATACTTGTAGCTCAGTCATTGCTGTTTTCTCTGTGTTCTGGGCTCCACAATGCAAGAAGGATTTAAGGTCTGGAACAGGCTTCCTGGCAAGGTGGCTGATGCCCCAATGCCTGTCAGTGTTCAAGGGGCATTAGAGTAATGCCCTTAAAAATATGCTTTACTTCTGTGCACATCCTAGCTTGCACCAGCTTATCCAGCATGTAATGCTTAACTAATTTACAAAATACTGTGGCTTCACATCCAAGCTTTTAAAAGTTCCTAATGAAAACAGCATTTCATATGTTTTGAATAGTTTTCCTTAATATGTTTTGTTCATGGATAATAGACGTGATAAGGAGAAGGAGATTTTTCCCATCGAAGGAAAAGAGGTAAATTAATAGAGCTATAGTTGGTCAAGACCTTCTAAATTGCACATTTCTTGGTTAAAATAATAAAAACTAGCATTTTAAATCCTGACATTTAAGAAAAGTAGTCTTGATATTTTTTTTTTTTAACTCTGAAAACACTTTGGAAAATATTTCAAAATTATCATGACATTTCTTTACAAATCTTATTAAATAAAGTACAAAGCATGAATTTGGTTTGATTCTTAAGCTAAAAATGTAATTTTGTTTACAGAGGTAAATACTCAAATGAAAGATTTTGATGTTATTAAAATACTTACGGGTTGTTTCATATTTGACTTCATATTACTATGAGATTGGGAAATGTTCTTCCATTTATGCCCTACTTTTAAACAGTGATGCAAATGTAGTCATACTAAAATAACTCAGACCATTATTTCTGATGTGCAAATGCTTCTACTTAGTCATAAAAGAGGGTCATTTACAGCAGAAGTGCAGAGAAAATGGGTTTTCTCAGGGCAGAAAAAAACAAAACAAACAAAAATCCTCTTGATATTTGCTAGTCTTGCCTTTTCTGAAAATGTTGACAACCAAAATAATTTAGAAATTTTTGGTAGTGTCATCTACATATCCATGTCAGTGTAGTTAATGCCTTTGTTCTTGCCTATGGCTTCCCTGCCTGCATTGCAATTTCCTGGATATTTCACAATCCTACCTTTTCCTTACCTACTGCTACTCTATCATAAGAACCCCTGTTCTACAAAAGACAGGAAAATCTGCCTTATACAAGAGAAGGGTAGCATGAAGTCACAGTGGCCTCTTTTCTTTGGCCAAAAAGTTAGACTTTATGTATTTAGGTATTAATTCTTTAACTTAAAAATTGTTTCCTCATTCACAAACAGCACAAACATCATGAAAGCAGGGAATTGAACCACAAAGAAATGTCCTCAATGACCACCACCACAAGTAAATGTCTGATCACCTTTGATTTTCTTTCCACCTACCCAAAAATGTTTCTCAGACATCTGTGAGTAGACTTTATTTCCTTTTCAATGCACTGGAATTAAGAGAGGACATTTAAAAGCATTTTCACGTATAGATTGTCAGGTAATTTTGGTGTATAAATCACTGGCTGGCACAATTCATTGCCTGTCCTTTGGTGTCAACTAACAAGTGCTATACATTTAGATGTAACCTATCCTGTAGAAATAAATCAGTCCAGGTTCACCACAAACATCTCAACCCTGTTGAAGTATGCTACTGACACACCGAGGGAAATTTCAGGACACCCCTATCACCAGGTAGTGTGTCATGATGTCAGCTGATCCTTTTGATTAGGATAGGATCCAAAAATCAGGAGCAGTGACTCAGTCAGATTGACAGAATAATTTAAAGAGATGCATAGCTAATTTTCACTACCACATAGTATCAGATCAAAAAAGTAGCAGAAGTAACATATACATCATTGATTTTTATCCCTTTCAGAGCAGCCAGTCTCAGTATTTTTAATGAAACATTAAATGATTGTAATGTAAAGTTTAACAGAATGGCATAGTTTTATACTTTCTTAATTGGATGCTAATATCCATGTCAGTATTTGCATGAAAAATGGTGTACTAAGCCAAAATATCAAGGTTTTTAAAGCTCATAATCATTCTTCTACTGATACCATCTGTCAGCTTAATCTTCACCTCCCAGAATTCAAGGAAGAAGGTGCCTTCAGGGAAAGGAAAAGGGAAAAATTACTGTCATGAAAGTACAGTAAACTGAGTTTAGACCATGGAGTTGAAATCCCATTTGATTAGATGGGACTTATTAGTTATTAATTGTCAAAGTTGGAAAATAATTAAGAATTACTGCTGGGGCACTGTCACTCCTCCTCCCTGAAGAGGATGTAGGGTTCCCTGGAGCTGGGAGCGGAGCAGAGGCACAGTCCGGAGGCTGCCTGCACAGGAGTTTGGCGTCTGCCTCCTGGAGCTTCTCATCCAGCTGAAATTCCTGCACTAGCAGTGAGTGTGTGTGTACCCTCTGCTCTGCCTTGGAGAGTGGTGCGACTGCATTGCGTATGCAGCGCTGCGCTTGGTTCTTCTTGAGCTTGGCATTTTCACAGCAACCCTACGTGTGTGTAACCTGCGTATAGCTATTGCATGGGACAAGCCACTTCTTACTCGTCATTCATAGGGTATAATCAAGTACCTACTAAGCAGGCAAAATCCCCAGGGGGAAAAAAAAAAAAAAAAAAAAAAAAAGAAAAAAAAAAGGAAAAAAAGGAAGAAGCAGAGCTGAAGAGTATATCACCTGCTGCTGTTTATTCTGAAATTAGAACATATGTGCAAAGCAAGCACATATCTTCTTCGAGATTGTCTCAAATCTCTGCAATACTGCAGGGGCTACGGGCCAATTCTTCCTTAACAAAAGTAAGAGGGTGTATTTTCAAACATCTCCAGCTGTTAGCAAATCCTTTGACATGCAGCTACTTTACTAGATTGCCCTAAATAAATTCAAAAGCTATTGTTCTCGCAAAATGTCGCTATTATTCAAATTTCAAAGACAAACAAATGCATCAGGTCTTTAATGTCTGTGTTTGCACAGCAGCTGTGCCTCTGAGTTTCCACTGAGCTGCTGGGTCCCTGCAAACACGTTAGCTAGAGGTAATCCCTGCCCATGGGACAGCACAGGCCAGGTCTGCTCTATCTCCATTGCCAAGTGTTGTACTGCAATAGGAGTGAATCTGCAGAGCAAAGCTCTGGTCTGGTGCTCAGGTCTATATCCTGCCTGGTAGGGGCTCACTCTGCATTAGCTGTAGCCTGATCCTGTAGACCAAAGGCTCCTTGGTGAGTGGAGCGTGCTGGGGGACCTCAGGGTGTGTCCTTCAGTTCAGGCTCAAACAAGAGGAATCTGCTTCGCACAGTGAGGGAGCGTCCTGCAAGCAAGTCCGTGCACAGTAACTGAGGAGACTAGTGAGAATCACTTCAAAGTCTCCCACATAATCCAAATTAAATAAATATGCTTGCTTTCTTTCTCTTTTCCTTCTTTGCTTTAAACCAGTATAAGCTCTGAAAAACTTTACAGGGCATTTTAAAATGAAAAGTTATTTCAAACAAACAAAGAAGTCAAGCTGTTTTAATGTTGAAAAGCTTCAATTTTTATTTTATTTTAGTTTTCCCCTAGGGAAAACCTGTAACTTTCAGTAAGGAAAGCTTTCATACTGCTTTGAATAGCCAGTCAGAGGAAAAGGATGAAACAAGTACTGAGCTACTAAAATGTACTCCACTGTCCTGTTAGCTGTGCTAGTTATGATACCTTGCTTGCTTGGAAATAGAGGCCATAAACAATTAAGGAAAAAAATGCATAAGCACATAAGGGGCTTGTAGCCCTTGGCATGTGCTTGGAGGGTGGCATTTGCATTCCTCCAGGCCAGCAGCTGTGGAACCTTTGCTTCAAATTTTCCATCTGGGATAGGAGGTAAAGTGGGAGGGATGTAGTTTGAAGAAAAGGCAGGTTCTTTGCCAAAATTGTAATTTTTCTCATGGAAAATTATTATTTTGGCAAAGAAAACCAAAATTATTCCAACAAACTCTTATTCCAATATCTGGAATCAGTGAGTGGCTGCCATGCTCCAGCTCCAGCACCAAAGAGCCAGGGTCTTTTCATTCCATTTTCCAAACTTAAAATTAAGCATGTGCTTAACTGAGCAAGGTGAAATAGTTGGAATAAGGAGCAATACTGTTAAGTTCTAACTTGCAAAGCTCTTCCACTTAGTGGTCTTTTTTTTAAATTTTTTGTCCCAAGCAAAATATATATATATATTATAAAATATATACATCTTTGTATATAGATGTCAAATCTCTGTGCAGAACACCTTGCAAATTTAAAGTTTTGTAAGGTTTATGTGTGTATATAGAAGCATATGTACATCTATTTATTTCTATAAAAGTCATTGTACTTTTTTCAACTGCTTCCCTACCTCTCAATTTAATTATCTGAATTATTTGTTTTATGTATACTTATCTATAATCCCAAAGTAACTTAAAGTGGTACTACTGATCCAGTTTCCCAAAATTAGAGTCCTCAGATTTGTTTGATGCTAATTTAATGGCAAAATAAATAAAAGATTTTTTCATATCTTTTCCTGGCTTTCAATATTTAAAAAATGGGATCCCTATTTTTTCTTTTCTTTTTTCTTGTTCCTCCCTATTCTTTCATTCAATAAATAATTACCAGATTAAAAGAGGGAGAGCAGTGTTTCATGTATTCTCTTGTAAATAGTTTTATAGCTCAAGTAGTTTATCCTACTTCCATTTATTAATACGAGACGGAGACTAAAGTACACACAGACACAACACTTATATTCATTTAGCAGTGACAAGTTAACCAGACTTTCTAAACAAAGAGCATTAAACACTGTTCAATCTGTGTCATCCTCCAGTTCTTTGTTTGGTCCATTATCTGGGATCTGAATGAGGAATTAAACTCCTCCATCATCTAATAGTCAGTCATTCTGATGTCAAAGAATTTCCAAGAATTAATCACAGAATTTCTAGGTTGGAAGAGACCTCAAGATCATCGAGTCCAACCTCTGACCTAACACTAACAGTCCCCACTAAACCATATCGCTAAGCTCTACATCTAAACGTCTTTTAAAGACCTCCAGGGATGGTGACTCCACCACCTCCCTGGGCAGCCTGTTCCAATGTCTAACAACCCTTTCGGTAAAGAAGTTCTTCCTAACATCCAACCTAAAACTCCCCTGGCGCAACTTAAGCCCATTCCCCCTCGGCCTGTCACCAGGCACGTGGGAGAACAGACCAACCCCCACCTCACTACAGCCTCCTTTAAGGTACCTGAAGAGAGCTATAAGGTCACCCCTGAGCCTCTTTTTCTCCAGGCTGAACAAGCCCAGCTCCCTCAGCTGCTCCTTGTAGGACTTGTTCTCCAGACCCCTCACCAGCTTCGTCGCCCTTCTCTGGACTCGCTCAAGCACCTCGATGTCCTTCTTGTAGTGAGGGGCCCAAAACAGAACACAGTACTCGAGGTGCGGCCTCACCAGAGCCGAGTACAGGGGGACAATCACTTCCCTAGCCCTGCTGGCCACACTGCTTCTTATACAAGCCAGGATGCCGTTGGCCCTCTTGGCCACCTGAGCACACTGCTGGCTCATATTCAGCCGACTATGATCCTCCAAGGGGAAATCCTGCTCTGAGCAGAGGACCAGTTGGAGGGAAACACACCACTTCAGTCTGATATAAGTTTACTGAAGCCTCAAGCAACACGTGCTGCTCCTAGCAAAGAGACATTTTTCTCTGCAAGGCATCGTATCACCTCCCTTCTAGAGAAGTTAATTGTGGTTATACCAAAGGCCAAATTAATTTCATCATCAGCTTACAAATCAAAGTTGGGTCAATAAGGGCTATCATAGCACTTCAAATAAAACAATCCCCTATAAGGTGAGGAATTATTTGCCCTCCCTCTAACATATTTCTCTTGGGAAATGAAACAGAGAAGGGCAACTCCATCTATTTCATACATTCTCAGTGTCCTCTCACATACATAAGCCCTAAAGCTAGAGCTTCCTGGCTTTTTCTGTTGTTTAAGAGGCAATTTGAAACTTCTGTTGAGAACATGCTTCTCTTGGTTGTGTGTGTCACTGACATATTTCTCTGGAAGACCTCCTAGCCTGGACTTTAACTCAGGACCTGGCAAGTGATTTAGCACTTATTTATTGAAACGTGCATAAGCCTTAAAACCACCAGACAGTTCCAGCACAAACATCTGTCTTTTCAAAAGATAACACCCTGTCAAAATGCCCTGGAGCAGATTCTCTTCCTTTGGTTTGAAGTTGAAGAAGTAGCAGCTACAGTAGTTAGACAGCAAGTATTTTTGGAGAGATGACAGCTGGGTTGTCAGGCATTAATGCTGAATTACACAACATTTGTATGTTACAGCACAAATGTAATAAGCAATTATTCTTACATTATCATATATAGGGCTGCCAAATTACTGTCTGTGAGGTAAGATAAAGGACTTGTGGTCTGTACCACTTCTATTGGTGTTAGGGGGTTTCCATCAGACGTAAACGATGTTAAGTCTATTTTCACTGTTGTCATTTGAGGGAGTATCAGTTTAAACATCTGCTACAGAAAAAAAAGATATCAACGAGCAAAATCTCCAAGGCAGATTTCTATCCCTTGTGTGAGGAAAGCAGACAAGTTACTTACTGGAACTGTGAGTGATGAGAATTTAGCTTCCTCATCAGTAGATTTCATACACAGAGTAAAATCATATTTACTTAATCCGCAGTGTTGGAAGACTCCAACAAATTTCATTGTATTTCACATATGTCATTTTTACACAGCACTGCTAAGAAAATCGCTGCATTTCAAATAAACTAAGAGATCTCTGGGTGGTACTTATTTAGATCTTTCTTGTCTTGAGACACAAAATAACAGAACACAAGTCAGGGAGAAGGATGAGAAAACATTGAATAACTTTTCCACAAGAAAAAAACAGCTAAATAGAGTTGTCTTTTGGAAAAGAGTTGACTGAGGTTGCTATGACACAGGTCTGTGCAACCATAAATGAAGAACTTAATGGAGAAAATTGTTCATTGTTTCTCATAATACAAGAAATAGGGGACAAAAATGGACTGACTAGGTAATAGGTTCAAAACAATCAGGAGATAATTCTCCAACATCTAGTTAAACTGTCAGTGTAGGTAAGCTAGTTAGACATCTGGTCAAATTCATGGCTACGAGCCAGATATGCATCTGAGGTTAAAAGGCCAACTGATAGAAGAAAAAAAATCCCTCAAAGACTTTGAGGATATTATGCAGAGCAGTTTTTGCATGGGCAGGTAGTGATAGGACAAGGGGGGTGGTTTTAAAGCAGAAGAGGGGAGGTTTAGATCAGATGCTGGGAGGAAATTCTTTGCTATGAGTGAGATGAGGCCCTGGCCCAGGCTGTCTAGAGGAGCTGTGGCTGCCCCATCCCTGGCAGTGCCCAAGGCCAGACTGGGTGGGCTTTGGGCAACCTGGGCTGGTGGGAGGGGACCCTGCCCATGGCAGGGAGTGAAATTTGGTGGGCTTTAAGCTCCCTTCCAACCCAGGCCGTTCTGTGAATCTGTTATAATCTCTGCCTCAGTTTCCAAGTCTTGTTATCATCTTTTTCCCTAGGTCTACACTATTGGTCACTACTGGAGAGTGGCTAATGGTCTAGAACAGACATGATGTGACTCTTCTCATGCTCTAAATCACAAGGCTAGAAGCTTGTGATTCAATTGCCAGCAACCCACTGAAGTTAGCTGAGCTATGCAGATTTATTCTGGGGAGCTGCTATACAATTTTAGCAAACTACTATAGAAAAGAAAAATGCTTAGGAGAAAAAAGAAAAAGAAAGAAAGAAAAAGCGCTTTTCAAAAGTCTGATACCTTAAGGTATCAGCTATTAGCAATTCTATTTGAAATATTTCTATGGTTTTCCAAAGAGTAACATTCAGCAATGGCTCTGTCTTGCCTCCAGATACAGCTTAGATAAGAGGAGCAGTTCACTAGGCATGGCTCTGATAGACAAGGCAAGGCTTCAGTTTCAACCAAAATCTTTCTCCAAAAGCATGTTTGTTTGTTTGTTTTAACCCTAGTCTCACAGCTCTGGTTTCTTAGCTGTCACCAGATTGAGCAGTAACTCAGCTGGACAGGACATAAAAGTAATTATTTAGGTCAAAGCCAACACAAAGAAACAAATTCACAGTCAATCACAGCAAGAAAAATTGGTGCATTTCTCCGTCCATGTGGGAATGGTGCAACATGAAACTGCCCAGTTGTTTCTTGTAAGAATGAAGGTCGTCATGGACAACAACATTGCCCAAACAAGTGTACCCATAACGAATCCCTGGTGTAATTCCATCAGCTGTACCAAGCCAAGCTAAATAACAACCATCTTCTGACCAGGGCAGATCAAATACTTCCTGTGATACAGATCAATGTTCTCTGGGGTGTGTATTTACTGGCATGAAAAATTGATTAGAAAGATACCTGAATCTTATTTAAAGCATCTTTTCAAGCACATAGGTGCATTATGCAATTGTAGCAACTATTTTTAAAAGTCATCAAAAGGCTACAGTATTATGTGAGCTCCTCTAGCAATTTCCTCTCTCACATTACATGTGCTTTACTTTTCCCTTTGTTTTCTGAGGAAGTACTAGTTGTGTAATGTTCCTCTGTGCTCTAAATAGTCCTCTAGTTCCTTTCTTAGGTGAACTGAGAATAAAATTACTCTTTATTAAGCAAACTCTATACCTTTGTTGCCTGAGATTCTCAGTTTCAGATATGGTGGGGAAGAAACAATCCCCTGCTCCCTAACTCCTGCAAAGCCCTCCAGGGAATCCCTGTCACATTTAATCTCACTGTAGCTTCCTAGTTCTTGGGGGTGCCTTCTGAATCACAGCAGTTCTATTTTATTTGCTCCCTCTCTTACACGTGTGCAATTTAAGAAAAGTAATTGAAACTATAGCATTTCACCTTGCAGTGTCTGCGCGGTTTGAGCAGGTAGAGATAAAATTACCTAGAGATGTTATCTAGAGAGAAAATTTCTGCTTATCAACTGCATAAATGTGCCCCAAAGCCTGGAGAAATCAGGGAACTCTGTAGGAGTTCACTTGCTGAGCAGGTGTTCATGGCTCATCACAAGAGAGGTGTGAGATAGAAATAGCTTCTTACCTCTCCACCATGAGCAGCTTGGCTCCAGTTCACACCTCTGGACCTACCGGTCAGTACAGTAACATCCCAATTTCTCTGAATCAGACTGGCCAAACATAACAGTGAGGCATCAAGAAATGCTGTGCCCCCATCCAGGTTTTTCTATCGACAGAAACAGGTGATGCTGCAGGAGCCACGCCAAATGCACAGCAGCTGCAGTGGGGCCCTCTTTCCTTGGCACTCTTAGGGCACTTACGGGCTCTGTTGTTGTCAGCTTTGTGAATTTTTTTGTTTGTTTATCTCAAGTAGAAGCTTGATTAAAAAAAAAAAAAAGTTAACATATATATATATATTAACATTAAGCTCTCTTCTATAGAAATTAGACAGCAAACAGACTGGTCAGACCACATCAGACAAAATAGACTTCTGCTGAAAAAAGAAAGAAAAAAAAAAAAAAAAAAAAAAACATTTCCCAGAAAATGAAATATCTATCTCATGAAAAACATCTCTGCATCTGCAAACACAGCTCTAAGCCATGGTTTATTAAGCATTTAGACTTTCTTCTACAAAACAGAGTCTGGGAGGCCTGGGAAAGGCTTTGAAGCATGTCTGGCTCCGAGGCTGCTTCTTCCTTGAGGTGTTTCAGGTTGGACTTCCCTAATGCCTGTGGGCAGCCCTGCCTGCAGGTCATTCTGCAAAGCAGGGGCTGGCAGAGCCCCCAGCCTCTGCCTGCAGCAGCCTAGGAACCTCACACACCCAGAAACCTGACCTGTGTGTGGCTCTCTGTCTGTCGGGGAGAATTGTCACCAATTTTTTAATTTTTTTTTTTTTTTTAGGTTTTGTGATTTTTTACATCACTATTCTTTAGGTTATTATTATTATTATTATTATTATTATTTTTTGCATGATGTGTATTCCTGGGATTAAGAACCTGGAAGAAAAGAAAAAAAAAAAACAAAAACTTTTTTTGTGTATTCTTCTGGTGGCTCAGGTCAGCAGAGCTGTGAAATCACTAGAAAGAAGTGTCACTGAGCTGCCATGGATTTTGGAGAGTACCTTTCACCCTTACAAACATGCTTTGCTCCTTCCAAGCCATCACGGAGCAAAATTTGGTTCTCCCAACAATTTTATAATTTGGGGCTTTTTAGCAAAACTCCTATTCTGGCTGGAACAATTTAGGACCATTAAGAGTATCAGAGAATTCAGTTTCCCAGCCATCTCCTGTGCTGAACATACTGGGTCCGTCTGGGACGGAGCTCACTCTCCCTGCAGCAGCGCTGTGCTCTGTGCTGGTGGCTGGAGCAGCCCTGGCATCACCCCGGTGTTGTGTGCACTGCTGAGCAGAGCTGGCACAGCACCAAAACACCCTCCAACCCCCCCCCGAGCCAGCAGGCTGGGGGGGGGGGGGGGGGACAAGAGGTGCGGAGGGGACATCAGCAGGGCTGCTGAGCCAAACCAAGGGCATATTCCATAGTGTATGGTGTCACACTCAGCACTGAAAGGTGAGAAAGGAGGAAAAGAAGGGGGGGCTCTCACTATAAAGATGCCTGTCCTCCCAGATAAGTGCTACACATATTGAGGCCCTGCTTCCCAGGATGTGGCTGAACATTGCTTGTTGATGGGAAGTAGAGAATAAATTTTATCTTCTTCCCTCTGTACTTCTGCGTAGCCTTTCTCTGTATTTTTTCCCTTTGTCTTTTAATCAAGTTACCCTTATCTCAACCCATAAGCCTTTTTTTCCTTGCAGTATGCTTTCTTCTCACCCCCATCCTTTTGAGGAGGGTGAACAGCAGAGTGGTAGTGGTGGAGTTCGGCTGCCCAGCTGAGTAAAACCACCACACGGAGCCGCTCTCATTTCTAATAGTGTGTGCTTGTGTTCTCTCATTGCATTTCTATTGACAAAGAGACATTTAGAACCTGAAAGCTGATTTTTTTTTTTTTTTTTAACCTAATAATTGCATGTTAGGCTCATGAAAGTCTCTTCCAGGGATTTATGCTTTAATTTTATTCTCAACGTCTTAGTCTTATTAAGTGACAGTGATCTTGGGATATTAAAAAGTCAATTACGTGATAATTTTTACTAGTCCCATCTTTTTTTCAGACCCTCACAAATTATCATTTTGTTATTATGGTCTGTGGTGGAAACCTGTTCGTGGTGTGAGTGATAAGGCAGCTATTTGTCATTTTGAAGACTCCAGGAAAGGTATTTTAAGGTAGTACTAAGCATTGTGAATTAAGTGTTCTCTAATAATTGATGTGAAATGTTAAAGAAGATTTTTCCATTCAATTATAAAAATAGACTAGGGAAATGATCACATACTTTCAGGATTGGATGATGGTTTTATGTCTTTTCATGGAGCAGTTAATTTCTGGCTCTTTCTTTTATGACAGCAGGATGAGACCCCAGGTGCTGGCCCTTTCCAGAGGCAGAACTCCAGACCCGATATCAGTGCTGAACGACACCAACCCATGGGGTACGTTGGGATCAGTCCCCCAAGCAGGTCTTCATGCTTGACAAGTGTTCACCATCATTTGGGATCTCTGCATGGGAGGTTCTGGGTTCCAGAAGGAAAAATGAAGAATCACAATGAAACGGCAGCCAGAAAATGGGTAATTAAGGGGTGAAAATGCTCTCATGTGCCATCTCTGACTACTGTGCTTCCTCTGCAATACATTTCTTGTGCGTTTGTCCAGATTGTTTTGTGTTTTAATATTTCCAATTAAACACGTCCGACTGTTTCCCTTGGGGAACTATTACACAGCAAGCCCACAGCACATGTTGTCAATCACTTTCTTTAATTTTCATTTTATTTCATCACTCCTACTTAACCAGCACTTAATAGTTATTTTCTGTGTATTTCAGTCCTAAGGATTTCCCATACAATTTCCATATCCTTCAAATATCTGCTGGCTGCTTTCCCTGACTCATGTTTTAGCCAAGGGATATGGTTTAGTGGGGACTGTTAGGGTTAGGTTAGAGGTTGGACTTGATGATCTTGAGGTCTCTTCTAACCTAGAAATTCTGTGTGATTCTGTGAAGCTATCTTTAATTTCCTTTTCTTATGTTCAAATTCTACTGTTAGGGTTTTGCGTGTTTTTGTTTGTTTGTTTGTTTGTTTTTGTTTTGTTTGGTTGGTTTTTATGCTGGTCTTGGTCACCCATCCCACCACCACCACCACCCTCCCTCAGTGGACTCAGTGGAGTAGGATAAAAGAGAGCAGTCAGAGTAGTGCTGTGCAAGAAGTCAGAGTGCTGCTTTCACTTGCCTACAGCAGTTGACTGTACATATACTTTTTGTCTGGAATGCCCAGAAATCTTAGAGTGGGGCCTCTTTTTAAGGGATAATTTCTTATTACAGTCGATCTGTGATCTGCAAGTGGAGGTCCAGGCACAAGAACAAATTGCAATTATTTCTTAGCAGTCAAAATTACAATAATAGTTGTGGTACCTTTTTTTAAGAAGCTTTCTCACTCCTAGTGAATAACTGCAATTTAAGCTACTGTTCCTCAGATGTAAGGTGTGTTTTTTTCCGGTGAATTCTATCATCAGGAAATTGGAGAGCTCTTTGGGTAAATAATCCCCATTTTAATCTCTTTGTCCTTGCACTTGGATCATTTACTTGCTATAGATATAATCAGAGAGATGAAAAACCTGCAATATTTCAGTCTTTTAATTGGCAATGAGGTTAATATAACACAGGTGGCCTCTTTTCTTTCTTCTATTTCAGTTTTAGGTAAGGTTAGTGGGTGGCCATGGTGGCCAAATGATACTGCTACATGTCACGATACTAATTTTTCTCAAAGCAATGAGGCTATTAGCTTTCTTTTTTAGCTATATGTGTTTCTAGAAGCCTTGGGAAGTTTTACCTTTTCGGAGAGGATATGAATATTTGCTTCAGTTAAAATTTATATGAACAAAGGTCATTTTTACATAAAGAGGTTTTTTGGTTTTGTTTTATTTGTTTGTTCTAGATAAAGACTCTTTTCTCTCCGATTATAAATAAATAAATAAATAAATAAATAAAAAGAAATCAGGTTTCCTAGCAAACAAGAGATCCACATAGGAGGTCTTGATAACATGTAAACATTAAAGGAAAATCTTACAGAGTCAGAAATCAGAATCAGTAATAAATTGTATTTTCTCTTACTTTGCAACCAACTCTCCTAAATAATAGAGTATTGTGATAACTTACCCTATAAATGTCTTTAGGTAAATGCAGCTGACTAGATGTATTTCCTGCCTGAGATTTTGGATTGGTATGTAGGTTGAAATATTGCTATACTGCTTTTAAAAAGTAGAAAGCCCAAATATTATAGCTGTACAGCAGAAGTGATGGGGTACTTGAGAATACGACTGGTAAGCAGTTACTCAGATTAATGAGCAGGATGTCTGCAGTCCACTAAAGAGCACTGGAGGTGATGCAGACACCTGAGATACTGCACAATGAGGATTATCAGACAGAAAAAAAAGTCCAAATTAAACACTAAAAGATATATCACATTTTTTCTAAAAAATAAAACTTTGCCATACTCTGTATTCATAAACTGGTTATGAAAGGAACTGATTATGAAAGGAGATTAAAAGTGAGTGGGAGATGCATGACAAGTGATACAATCAATAGGGAATACAAGTAGTAAAACGAATGAGGAAGCGATTAAACAGGTATTGGGGGGATTATAAACTGGACTTCGACCTTGCAGTATGCTACTTGGATGTCATGGTACTGTGTTGTACTTGTCATGTACTTGTCATTCTGCCTGAATAAAGGGGCCTGCATGGCAAACTCAGTCCTGAAACGTGGCCATGTTTAGAGGTAGCTGTGTGAATGAATCTCATGTTTGGTGTTTAATGAAGTTTTATTCCAGGGACAGAAGAGGAGCCAAGCCCATATTCCTAGGTCAGTTCAGCCTCAATTAGGTGACCTTTCTGCCTTTCAATTACCTGTATCTTGAGAGAGAGCAGTTATTAATTTGAATAATCTACGACCAAATTAGCATGGCTTCTTGGTATGAACAGCCGTCAGGGCAGGTAAAAGCACGGGGCTTTATAAAGTTGCCAGCGTTCCTCTAGCTAGTAACTGCTCTTGATGGAAGGTCCCTGACCTGCTTAAGGTGTATTTGAAATACATTTAAAAAGTGTTTGTTTTCTTTTCCAACTAGCTCTAGTTTGAGCATTAGGTCATGTCAATGTCAAGGTGTATTTGCTAATGATCAGTGCTAGCTGTGACGCTGAGCCTGGAGGGATGAAACAGGAAAGGGGGATTAGGACTAAAATGGCATATTTCTACTTGTCAAGGTGAGAAAGGCAAACAGAAACGCCCAGGCTGTGGCAAGGCTAATTTCCCGTGCTTGTCACTACATCTCACTCAAAGCCAGAAACAAAATGACTTCATTCACCCTGAAAAGATGATCCAGTCTCCATGCTTGTGCAGCAGCTGATAACCACATCTAGTTGGGCTTCAGACCATTACTGGCATTGCTAAGCTGTTTATCCAAATTTGAGGTTATTTTCCTTAATCATCCACTGATTTGCTTCATACAGCAGCTTGTCTAGTGATAGAGTGACAAGTTTTGGATGATTAAATATAGATGGCCAAATTAATTCTCAATATATCTCCATTGCACTGTGTCAAGAGGCAGAGGAAAAGCACCTTTAACAAACACATTTCCAAGGAAATTATAATTTTCTTTGTGTTATGAGTAATGCAATATTAAGCACTTACCTCAGCTCTGGAATTTTGTCTGCATCTTTGATGTTAGGGATCAAATATTCATTGCCTTGATTATTCAAATAATTAGACATTTTATCAGTTTCTTTGAAAAGTTCAGAAATAAAAAGGCAAATCCCTTGAAGGGGTGTTCAATATTTAGTTTACTGTCAGAAGAAGAGTCATTAGGCAGGAGGATAGTGTGGCGGGGGAAAAAGTGTTTGTTGCAGGAGGCCTCAGATTTTCAAAGTGAATGCTTTGAAACTTTTGCTGCATTGTACCTAGTTCTTGCTCAAAAACTGCACGCAGAGCCTCACCTGGGGATGCATATTGCAGTTCCAGCAGCTTTAATGGAAGAGAACCAGGCCTCGCTGGGGAGTGCTGGCCTTGGATGAAATTCACTACGTAGCTGAAGGGCATAGTCCAGCACCCATTCTGCATTGATTTAAACAGTGTTTAAAGACAATACCACGAAGCAATGCTGCATGTTACCATTGCAGAAGGGGTGAGAAATATGCATAAAAATAGACTTAAAGATCATGTATAATTAAAACTGGATACGTAAATTCCGCCGTTTCTTTATGAACAATAAACATTGACAGTGGTGAAATCCCCTCATTTTTAAGGTTATAATTTAGCGGTAGCTTAAAAAGAAAAGTAGGATATTTAGATCTTTATTATACTTAATTGCTTCAAGCTTTCTGACTATTGTGTGGATGTTGCAGAGCATTAGAATAAAATCAGTTCAAAGCTCATGCATAATGTGCTATAAATTTTTTGTTTGTTATAATTCCTACCCTTTCACATTAATTGTAATCAGCAGAGAATGCAGGCTCTAGTTGTCTTGCTAATGATAAATACAAATATAGTAACAGTATTTTCATTCTCTTTATTTATTTATTTCACCCTGGATGTACCCTGTGCAAGGCATCTCTAAAAAAGGAACAATGGGAGCATGTCAGTGTCTATACACTGTAGAAATGGGTGTGTTTAGAATGTATGCATATTACATTTATTGAGGGATAAAATAGAAAAATGCTTTGCACCACTTTCTGCTATGGATTTTTGTTATAGCTCTATGCTCTGTGCTTCAGATGCATATGTAAGCATGCAGAAATATATCTGCAAAAAAAAGACCTAAGTGGCTTGATGTAAACTCTTTATTGGTTCAGTTGTGTTAAATATTATCTACAAAAACAGTTCAGCACAAACTCTTCAAAATAAAAGATGGCTGTACCTTTACATTAGCATACATAACATTTTTATAAGTACATAAGGAGTTTAGAGAAGAAACTGGGAAATGTACAAGACATGGTAAGTCTATTGAGTTGCTTCTAGAACACCTTTTCTTTTGGGACAGTGCATATCCATTATAGCTAAATCATGGACAGCAAAATAGTGACAAGCGGGACAAAAACATAACTGAAAACATGTTTACATGGCATTTCTGACCATATCAAAGGCCACAGAGGCCTGGAATCTCATCTTACCTTCTGTAATTTAATTTCTAATGGATCCACAGGTTGCAATACTGCTGGTGAAATGTGGGCTGGGATAGGGATGGCAAGTCCTAAACTACTCCACAGCAATGCTGAATTATACAAAGAGTTAAACAGACAATCACTTTTGTTTTTCTTTTTAATATGTGTTTGAGGTACCTTTAAGATATCTAAATAGGCAATTTCTGAAGAAAACACATACTCTTCCATATTCAAGCACTACATTTTTCGAGAGGCTCTTATTTTTCTTCAATACTGGATCAGAAACAAAAAGATTGCAGTTGTTACAAAGGAGTCAAGGAGAAAGAGGGCAACTGGGAACATTAAATGCAGGCAAGTGGTTCTATTTTCATTTTGTTTTTGTTACCCTTCAAACTAAGACCTGACCTCACTGTGGCTCTTTCCTTCAACGATGATTTTCCATTCACACAGATAAAATCCAGGGTTTCTATCAAGCTCATACAAAATGCTAAAATACTTCTTTAAGCAATATACAAATAAAAATCTATTGTCTTACGAAGGCCAGACAAGTTTGAGTGCCAGCAAAATAATTCACTGTCTCTCTGATGGATTTATTATTGCTGAATAGCTTGGGTTCTTCACAGATGGTATTAATTGTCAGTAAAATACAGGAAATGACTGGCTGGTATTAAACTGGGCCATGCATTGAAAGCACTCCATGAGAGACAGACAAGATAGATACTAAGTCAAAGGACCGCATTATGGAAAGGCTCACTTGCAACACGGCCCTACCATTGACTCCATTATAACAAAATCAGAGCCATATGGTAACACTTGGTGTCAATTCATATCACTTGACACAAGGAACAAAGTCACGACACCAGATGAGTGGCTCATTTATTTTCACGTGTTTGTAGCTCCTTTGTAAACCGTCCATCAATAGCAAAGGTGATAGTGGTGAACAGAGATTTATTGTACAGTCTTTGATTAGGATCTGCTTAGGATGTAGAAGCAGAGTGTTTGCTGATTGCTTCCATAGCAAACTGCTGAAAGCATTTTGTTAATTTAGACTGTGTATATCCTATAACGAGAAAACCAAAGAAGGAGGGGAGGCCCAGTGTCTCTTGTAGCTCAAGGAAATGGAGCAAGGAACAATCATCCTCTAAGCCAGCCTAAAGAGGAGCTGGGTTTCTGCACAAAGAATGCTAAATCTGTCAGGCAATCAAGGCAGCAGACCTAATCCCCAAAGAACCTTTCTGAATCAGTTCCTTGTGCAGTCCTTAGTCACTGCAAGAAGAAGCCTACAATAGTGAACATGAGCAAGAAATAGAGCCACGGAAACATTCTGCTTGAAAGCAGTCAACAAAATATGTAACTCTTTTCAATATGTGTAGAATAAGAAATAAAAATAAAAATAAATGGAAATCCTACATCTTTTTGTAATATTTCATATAACAAAATGTAACCTTCACAGTTCTCCAAGTGAGTGTTTAGAAGGCTGCACACATAGTTCTAGAACAGACCTTGTCCTACAGAAACTGCTGAGCACAGCTTTTATATTGTATTAATGCAATTTATTTACTGTGAAATGTTTGCATTATTGAATCCTATTTTTCTACCAGCTGGTCATACTGTGAGAAGCAAACCATCCAGCTTAAATAAATAAAACAATACCATTGTGCTGGTAACTCTGAAAGTAGGCTATTCTGTGTAATGGAAATGCAAAAATGGTCGCAATTGTTATTTCATGGATAAATGGAACTTACAGAAAGGTGGTGCAATGTTTTTCCCCTCTTTTCTTCATGCAGTTGTTAGGTCACATACTAATCCATCCTTTGTTTGCCATATACCATACATTTAAGCACACTGCTCTTATAGAATGGAATTTCAAACGCGCTTATGAACATTTCTTATTTGACCCAGTGGTTTGGTGACCAGAGGTTGAGCTATTGAATTACCAAAGGCCTCCAAAAGTCAGTTCAGCTGAAGATTACTTGAGATAGTAGCTGTTTTCCTGGGGGTCTCTTTCTCCTGTATTCAGCGTGCTTTGCCGGCAGCTCTCAGCACTCCAGACTAGCCGACATCTATACTTCTTACTGTGTCCTCTATTTTTGCTCTCATTTCAAGGTTCAGGTATTATATTAATTAAGATTAAGAATGAATGTATAACCAGAAAAACAGAAGATTACTTTCCAATAAATATTTTTGTAGTGTCTAACAGACTAGTGAATATTTTGCTAACCTTTTCTTTCCTTTTCTTTCCTTTTCCTTTATTTTCTTTCATTTTTTTTTCTCTTTTCTTTTGCTTTGCTTTGCTTTGCTTCTTGCTTTTTGCTTTTCTCACAATGAAGTGTGTAGATGAAGTTCAGGAGGAGATGAGGGATTCTGGGTTGGAGGGAGTGGGAATATCAGAAGAAGAGGATGGCAAAATCCAATGTAGGTGGAGGGGGCACATAACTCTCAGGGGGCAGGAGCTGAGGCAGGCTTCTGAGCCACAAAGCAGTGTAAAGTGGGGTACTGGAGTGTGGGTTTGATGGTTATCATGGTAATCCTACTTTAATACTTCTAATATGTACCCTGGCCTTGAAGAAAGGGATCTGTGTACAGAACCTTGCCTTCCTGCTTCTCTGCCATCCTTGACTTTGCAGGTCTCAGATGTATGGGAGACCCGCTTGAACAAGCAGCTGCATTTCTTGGTGCTTATCCAAGGCAACTAAAACTGAAACTTGTGCGGATCACCTTTCACATTAAATCTGTTTTCCTCAGGAAATAAATTCGCACTTGAGCTTGGCCTGTACTATATAAGTATACAAATCAAGACATTTTTCTGATTGAAAGGGCACACGAAGGCTATTAATACCATGCTTGTGCAGAAAAAAAGAGAGATAACCAAGATTTTACTTTGCAGAGCTCAAAACTGATAATGCACACCACTCAAAGAGAGCTGTTTTTCCAATGCAGCACACCTTCATCAGCACTTACTCAGGGAACTAGTGCTTTTTTGTATTTTTAGTGACATTTATGAGGGTTCCCGCTAAAAGATGTAAAGGCAGGATTCAGTTCCTGTATTGAGGCTACAGTATTTGAAAATTATCTGACAAACTATACCAAAGCTATCTCAAAGATCTGTATGAGGATGGCAAAAGATTATCATTTCAATCCAGAGTTAAAGCTGAAATGAAAAAAAGAAATTCCAAAATAGCTTCCAACCTAGGACTTTTATGCTTCTCTCCTGAATAGCTTTGAATTTGAATTTCATTAATCCTTCTGTATAGTCTGATTCTGCTGCATTGTAAATGACAGAAAACTTTCCATTAGTTTCAGTGAGGTGTCATGGGCAAGGTCAAACAGGTGACTGAGCATTTACAGCATCAAGATAGGAGCATTCACGATTCACAAGTGTATTATATGGTAACACATAGTACCATAAGGGAATGCTGAGCACCTGGAGAACAGCGTTCATCATCCTACCTTGCAGGTGGGACTGTCCCTCTGAGGGCATGGCAGCATGCTGTGTGTATACACCCACATCAGCGTTACACAAACCACCCTGGACCAAAACAGAGCTCCATGCACCAGCTCTGCAAGCACAGCACGCAGAAGGAGATGGGGTGAATGAGGCTGTGCTGGGTTCTGTGTTGCAGAACGAAGCCTGAACTATTTCAACCTCCTTTGGCCCTCCTAGGCACCTGAATGGCTCATACCTGTGAGATGATTATTTTAAAATTCTGTTTCTTCTCTATATTCTATAAAGGGTTTTCTTTAATTCAGTATAGTAGTACCAGCAGTGTTACGAGGCACTTCTCTTTTCTTGCTTGTTAAATAATCCTTTCCAAGTTGGAGGTAAGAAGGTCTTTATCTCCAGGAGATGAAAGGAGGAGATAGTCCTGTCATACGGATCATGTTTGCTTGCCTGTCTGGAATTTTTATTACAAGGCCAGGTCCTCCACAGAGCAAAAGAAATGACAGGGAAAGACTGACCAGCATTCTCTGGTGTTTGCTTGAGGTCCTAAGCCTTTAAATATTTCAAGCAGCATTTCTGACTCAGAATGAAAATGGACACAGGAAAACATGGACTATGTTTTTCAGGACGGGGTTTGTGGGCAGAGCTGGGGATGAGATTTATCAGGGTATGGGATATCTTTCTGGTGAAAAGCAATAGCAAATTAACTTGAATATAGTACTCAAATATATGGCAAGAAGCGATTCCAGAGAGTTATGGCAATAAGCAAAGTAGCTTTTGGGTCTTTTTCATCTGGACAGTTTGGGAATGAGTCTGTGATTGGTTTCAAAGCGCAGTCTGCAGCTGGCAAGCAAGCAGAGAGAAAAAAAAAAAAAAAGAAAAAAAGTGAATATTTGCTTTTAAAAATGTTCCAAGTATTTTGTACCCTGGCCCCTATGTCATTCTATTCTCCATGTACACACTATTATTATACCAGCTGAGTTGCCCACTTACCCTATAGTGCTATGGAAACAAATTTAATTGTAGAAAAAAACAACAGCAGCTTGGAGGTGGTGGCAAGATAGTAGGGGACAAAAGCAGAAAGGAAGAGGGTAAGAAAGGCAGAACAAAACAGTTCATCTCATCACTCCCCTCACTGCCATAAGAGCAATCAGATCAAGAGAACATTTTTTTCAGGCTGTGTTCAATCTGCTGCAGTTTTAAATGTCTCAAGTGATAGGGAATATATCCCCACTACTTACGGAGAAGTTAGAGTGTGTCAGTTCAAACCAATAAATATCTGGTTTGACGGTGACATTTACAAGTTGCCTGCTCCACCGAGCTCAGTGCGCAAGTTAACAGCTCACATTCTGAAGTCGGTTCCTTAATTATCTTGTCTTCCCCCCAAAGATTTGTCAGGAAGCCTGATGATGATATCCCAGATAGATGTGCTATACCAGTGAAGCATGGTTTTGACTTTGACAAGCTTTCTGGGTTACTGAAGATGCTTTGCATGGTAGGAGGAAGTGACTCAGCAGCGGCTCCAGTGCTTGTTCTTCCCACCCTGGTAAGATTTTCCTTAAACGTGTTACCTTGAGGGGTTATTCAAGCTTATCATACATTCAGCAGAAAAGAAAAGAAGAAGAAAAAAAAATCTTCCCCCAAACAATGTTCTGTATTATTGAGGGCAGTTTGAGGAAAAGATCTGGTATCTAGGACAGGGTAGAATATAAATTAACATGGAAAGGACAAAAGGAAGTTTAACACAGTGAACGGAATCCAGAATTTGTGTCATAATGAAATTCTTGCTTTTCCATTCTTCATAGATTTTCCCACTAAAAAATTTTATTAGCAGTCATGAGGCAGGGACAGAACAGACCAAAGGACCCTATTGCTATGTGATTCCACATATTTTTATCTCCCCTTCATGAAAAATTATGGAAGGGAAATAGATAGAAATTTTAGGCTTGTAGAATGATACCTTGTGCTTATGTAGAAATTAATTCCAATTCCTTCCAATGTAAATCCTTATGATCTCATCAAAGTAATGTATTAAAAATCACAATAAAAATACCTTTTCATGCAAAACACTTAAATATAAAATGTAAACTAATTCTCAGAAAAAAACAGTCTGAATAAAGCCTGCATTAAACCTATTCTGTGGATGATTATACACACCTTGACAACTTTTCTTGTTTATATCTACAACCACCTACAGTGTCACAATAATAAAATCCTCAAACCCTCCACCTTGTTGGCTGCAACCATGGCAAAGAAATTAGAGAGAGTAAAATTTAGAGCTAAAATACAGTCTGATTTTGTTAAAGTATTTTACTCCTGAGCCCTAGAAGGGAAAAAACAAACCAACAAACAAGCAAAATAATAATAATAATAATAATAAATCAGTGTGTTCTTTGGCAGAATAATTGCCTCCTGAATAAGAGGAGCAGAAGACCTCTATTTTTGCCTTGGTAAAGCTGCAGAACCACCATATAGAAAAGCTGAAGGAATATATACTAGTGGTAATCAGTGCTACTACTGAGATGGCTGCAAATACGCTTTCCTAAGAGATCTAATACTGTGCTCTAAAGGTAGGAAGGCATTTCAGTCAGAGATCTGTCATTTCCTTCATTAACTTAAATGATGGAAGTCTATACTCATGTAAAATCTGCAGTGTACATTAAACCATCAAGGGTAACAGCATTCTTGAAGCCAGAATTAAGATTCAAAATGATCCCGATAAATTGGAAAGATAGTCAGAATTCAATGAGATGACATTCAAAGTGGACAAGAGGCAATGTACTAGATAAAATGGGAATTCTCTGGCCAGGCAGTACTATCACAGGAGAAGCATTGAGCTAAAGTGCCTGTCAGTGGTGTAGTGTTGTTGCAGAAGCATAAATCTCATTTGGCTGTATGTTAGCAATGTCATATATGAAATGTGAGGGGTGATTGTTCCTTGGCACTTGGCACTCTGGGGCCTGATCCAGAGAATTTCATTCAGGCCTAAGAAAGAAAGAAAAAAAGGAAAAAAAAAAAAAAAAAAAAAAAAAAAAAAAGATGTGTAGGTAAATTGGCAAGAATTGAAGAGCTTCAAGACTGGCAAGAATCAAACATTTCTGAGTAAAGAGAATAAATTGGAGCTTTTAAAATATTTTTAAAACATTAAAATTAAACAATAATTAAATAATTAATTTAAATGATTTAATAATTAAAATTCCAAGGACTCTAATTTTGGGTTGGTTATTGAACTGGGGGACAGACAAGATACTAAGTGTGAATGATGGGTTAGAGGGCTCCTTGTCCCAGAAGGGCATGTGGCAGTGATGGGGCTGCTCCTAGGTGTCCAGGTCAGACAGGGAAGAGCCAAGGGAAGTCTGACTGAAAAGTCATTTTTAATCTTTATTTTTTTAATACAATAACTTGTTGAGATCGTAAGGATTTATCTGGAAGAAAACAAAATTAATTTCTGTATATATACAGGCAGGAATAAGTGGAGCCAAGGGAAGAGGCTTTGGCCCTTCCAGCTTCCACTCACCTTAATACCAGTCCCTCCAGCTCACCAAGGTGAGACTGTGCTGGGAAGATGGAAGAGGCCATGCTCTAGTTTATTCTCTTTACTCAGAAGCAGATGAGAGAATCCAACAGAGGTACAGGTACCTCGAGGTGTTCACCATAAAAGTGCATACTGGACACAATTTCTTTAATTTGAGGTAAACACAAGGTTAAACAAATATCAGTTGAGGTTAAAGGATACCGAGACATTTCTCACTATAAGATGATAGGACTAACTCTGTTCCTGACACCCTTCCAATTCTTGTACAATCACATACAAGATTAAAGCATACCCTGCAACCTATAGCCTAAGGTGAAAAAGATGAATATAATTATTCTGAAGTAAATAAAGCCAACAGATGTTTCTGAGAGACAAGGACACTTGAGATACTGAGAGTACATGACCATGTATGTTTTTAAGATATATTACGTTATGCATCTAAACATGCAACTGAGGACAGAACTCTGCTTAGGGCCTAGAAGACTGAAGATTGTAATATCCTTATTTTACTTAAAAGGTACTTTAAAAGGCTTTTAAAAACAAACCACAGCAAATGCAAGGTAAAACTGTAATCCAGGCCTTGTTCAGGACATAGTTCTGTACAATTTTTTGCTTCTGAAAAATGCCATGGCACTTGTACAGAGCAACAGGAAGCTAAAAAATGGAACTGGCATTAATCATACATTATTCTCCACTTCAAATGTCCAAAAAAAAAAAAAAAAATCTACATTATTCACAAGGTTTGACACTTGCCTTAATGATCAAACAAAGCTTATTCTTTCTTTTTCAAGACTCAGCCTAAGAAACCTCTCTCATTACTGCTAAGGACAAGACACAAGAATTATGATAGCATCCAAACTCCTCCAACGATAAGCTCCACACAATTCTCTCCAGCCATCCTTTCCTGCACTTCTGACACACAATATAGGCTGAGAGATTTAGATGCTGAATCCCATGTAATGCTGTTAACCACAGTAACAAAGTAACTCTGCTGACGTATTTTAAAGCGTTTTCAGTCACAGTTAATAAAGCTAGGCGGTCTTTACTGGTTTTTCTTTCATTTTTTCAAAAAAGGATGATTTATATATTTAATGGAGGCACTGACTGACAATCAGAAAGCCTGTACCCTCAGTGGTGAAAATGAAAATGCTATCTGTCTTTAGATCTAAGCGAGTTAAAGAACGTAATTCCTATGGGATCTTATAATTGGATACTTATGGTGGATTTGGGAACACAACATTCAGCAAGCACCTGTTTTAGTAGTGGTCATAAGTGATGGATGCTAAGTAGTGGTCATAAGTGATGGATGCTAAGGCAGAAGGAATTGAAAGGCAACATGGAAACGTATGTAGAATTTTCCATAGAATTTGCCAACAGATAGTGTCTCAGTATTCTGGTCTTACTGAAAAATTATGGGGCTGACTACCTAACTGCCATTCATCTGGAAATATCCCTAGCTTTTGGTAGAATTTTAAAAAATAAAAAATTTAAAAAATAATCCTGTCCTGGGTGTCTTAATGTTTTATGCAAAACTGTCTCAGATGAGCAAGTTTGTGATCCGTGTTAACTAATCTTTTCAAATGCATCATAATGCTGAATATGAAGTGAGTCTTAGCAACCTTGATTTTGTCCAGCTCCACCTCCTAGTGAGTAGCACACTGTTGTTCATGAAATAAAAAGTAAGATTGGGAAGCCTTTGCGTAGAAAAAGGAAAAATCTTAAAAGAGAAGGCCAGGGAGTGGTTCTGACTCCTAGGAAAATAAAATAATAGAATATTATGGGGAAAGATTGAAGAATGAATGACTAAATGGCAACAGAGAGTAAAAGGGTAGGATACATTCACAGCTGCCATCTGAAATACACGTGCTTGCTTTTTCTGCTGAGAAAAAGACTGTAGCTTAGCCAGAAGTTGAACTGCTATAATTTATCTCTCTCTTGCATCAAGAGAGAAGTCCAAGCAGTATTTATGCTGTACATGTTGATGCTGTATGCTGTGTGTGTTTCAACAGTGTTACAGTTCATTATGGGGCACTGTCAGATGTGCCAGATGTGTCAGATGTGAGGTGTTCAGTTCAGTACCTGGGAGCCCTCTGCAAGCCCTTCCTCAAATTAAGGGTTGTACATTATTTAAGGGTCTGATCCAGGCTCGGGTGCTGCCTGGTGAGTCCTGCTGATGCCAACTGCTTCAGAGCTAGTGATGGCAGCCCTGGCAGAAGTTTCAGCCCAGTTTGGGTGTGGATGGAACTTTTCTGTAGAACTGTGTGCTGGAAGTCCCTCTCCACAGCATTTCTTGCCTACATTTATCCTCTTTTCTCCGTATTCCTTTTGTCTTTCTCTTGTCTCTCTGCAGCCCCAGAGCTGGGTGACGTTCCATTGAGGCCCAGGCCCTGAGGAAAGGACACTGAATACCGCACTGTCTCTATACATATGGGTCCCTGGTACCCAAAAATTACATCCAAAGAACTACATGGAAACTTCTGTCTTTTCACTGTAGAGTAGACCTGACCAGGGGTTCTTTCAAAGCAGCATTTGTGGACAAAGTACATTTTAGAAAGCAAAACAGATATTTTGAACAAAAGCAATTACATTTTTGGCAAAAATAACCCCCCTTCTCTCCAAAAAACAGCTCTGGGAGCAACACAACTGCTTCTTCCTGGAGGCCTCCCTATTTTTGGTCAAGTTTCTATCTCCTGGCAAGAGGTTTTGAACAAGATATAACAATCTCATCTCATTTCAAAGCTTTTCCCACAGAAAACATGTTGCTTGGTCTTGTTAATGAATCTAATTAAGTCAGAATCTGCAGGAAAAAATGTAGCCAAGAAGAATTGAAAACAATTCTTTTCACACTACCCACTGAAAAAAATGATCTGCTTTAAAATACAGAAAGCAACAATGCAACAGGGTTGTCAGAGATGCTTATAGTTATAAAACCCCCATAGCCATACACTTCACAGTCCATGTACAGCAACAGCAAGCCACAGGACAAAGAAAACAAGGCTATTTTCTGAAAGCAATTCACCCTCAGCACTGGCAGTGAAACTGTCCACACCTCACCTAGAGCAAAGAGAACTGTTTTGGTTTAATGCATGCTCACTCACTCCGACTTGTTGCCAAACTCAGCCTCCTGAATCTGGGAAGTTCTGCCTGCCATTGTCACCTGTGCCCTGTGAGGATGGAGGAAAGGCTCAGTGGCTAAACCTAATTCTCAGCTCTGCCCAACAGCACGTGCAGACTTAGCCTGTGATATGGCTGTATTTGGCCCAGTATTTTTATGTTTTTTAACTTCTTTCCCTTGGTCAACTGGAGCTTAAGCACCCTGTGGCCAGTATTTAAATATGTCCACCTGCTTCTACCCTAACCATTTAGGACATCAGCTTTTCACAGAATGTGCTATCCTTTTTAGGCATTTGCTTTGTTATAAAACCACTCAAATTATGTGTAGAGAGATAGTGGCTGATAAATTAAGAGCTCAACTGACTGCTTCTTTTTCCTTTATTTTGTATCATCTTCTCCCTTCTCATGGTGCAAGACACATCAGACCACCCAGAGCTTGAATGCCATCCCACTGAGCAAGGAACAATAGTGGGAATATAGGTATTTAAGCATAACGTCTAAAATAACACTGTAATACCTGGAGGGGTATTCTCCAGTTCTTAGGATGAAGTAGATATTTCAAGTATTCTTTTAAATGGTCTGAAATACTAATTATTCCTTCAATTCAGATTCCATTTGTAGCAAACCATGTTTAAAATTTCGTGAAGAAATCAAGTGTGAGAGGGAGGATTCATACCCATCTCATTTGTGGGCCAGCAGTAAATTCAGTTTATCAGTTAAGTATTCAAATTAGTACAAAGTAAACCAGCACATTTACCAGAACAACATTTCTTGTCTTTTCTGAAGCTCAAAGAAACCAGAAATTAAGGAGAAGAAAAAAAATATAAAAGTAGTATTAGACTCAAATTTGATACATTAAATTATATGATTTTCTCTCTGCAGAAACTCAACACAACTAAAAATAAATAAATAAATAGTAACAACAGAAATCTGACAAAGGTTGCCACTCTTTACACATTCACTCAACTAAATCATTCTTTGTGCTTTGATCATTTTTAGGAGCAAAGTAGTTTTCTTTCTAAAGATCTAAAGAGGACCACCTGTTGAGTAGGGAATGTGGGGAACACTTTGACATGTCTCTCCACAAGTTGGTACCCAAACATTTTTGCCTTGAGCAACAAAGGACTCGATAGAGAGGGTTCATGGAAATGCAGAATGTTACAGCTACTCGCTCTTTCAGTGCTAGTTTAACCTGCAGCCTGCAGGATTCCTGTTTATTTAAGACCTTTGAGTGTCTGCATTATTCTTGTCAGCAGGGGTTAAAGACACATAAGAATAAGGAAGAACAGAAATTCACAACCTTTGTGAGCCAACCTCATCAGCCCATCAACCCAGCCTTGCTCAGATCTTGTGGCCTAAAGAATGAATGCAGGACCTCCTACCATGAAAACTAATGCCAAGGAAACAGAAATCCTTCCTAACATCAGAGGGCCTTGCTACCTACCAACCTTTATCCTTATTGAAACAAATTTTATCAGGGGAGTTTTGCTCACCAACCCACCAACTTAATTGAGATGAAGTCATTGTTCAAGGTGTCCAGGCACATTAAACAGCTGTGGTAAATCCTTTCAACTGTTTATGGACTCTTTGCATATTTGGCATTTATTTTCAAAGCTTTTGTAAATGAAGAACATATTCCTGTATAGAGCCTGATACAATGTGGCCCTGATTTCATTTGAGTTTACTGAAGTACAAAGAAATAACTAGAGGGATCCTCATTTCAAGGATGCAGATAAGGGTTGAAATCTGAAGTACAACTGCCAGTCCTAATTTCTGCCAGTACATTTTTTTCTTAGCTTTTCCTTTCTTTAAGACACAGTCAAAATTGTCTTCTGTTGTAGCGTTTAGAAGAAACCAAGCAAATAAGTCCAGCTTTTTACATCTGGAGAAAGTATGCCCTGTAAAACAAAAGCAGTATGTATTGAAACAAGGAACCAAATTCAGTTGATTATTCTTGCAAGAGCACAATGATATGCTTCCAGGAGATTATTTACTTTCTGAAATATTTTTTAGAAAGTGTATTATAGTCATATTCACAACTGGCCTCAGAGAAGGACATGGATTTGGAACTTGTTCAGAGTAATTTAATCAATCTTACACAAAAAAGCAACAGCCAACCATTATGGCCCAAGTCAATACTAAAATGATTTCCCAAAACTCATTACAAAGTCACTTTCAGGAAACAACTGGTAGCTCCAGAACTCTGAGGCTCAACTATAAAACTAAAAATTTAATTTTCTTTAAGGTCTGTAAATGAGAATTAAAAAAAAAAAAAAAAAGGTGTACTTCAATTTCCTTTAAATGAGGGAAATTGGATATCATGCCATTTTATTTCAACTGTATCCTCAGTTTTTAAGGTGAATTAATATATTTGGTGAGGTTATCATATCATAGTGACTAGACATATAAACAAAACTCTTTTTGTTTTAAGAAAATAAACACACGGCATAAATTTAATCTGCCTGCCTGCCTACCAGATGGAGAAAAGAACAGGGCCAAGTCACTGATAGAGTAACTGTTTAATCACATCAGCTTGCTGTTGACTTACTTATAAATACAAACAAGTCCACTTGTTTGTCCAAGTTCCCTTGGGAACTCACCGTATTTTCTCCTAATGTCTGAAAATGCATGGAAGTTAATTCTTTATTCACAGTTTAGATAGATACATGATACAATCATGAGATGATGAGGAGATAACATCTTTATTACTGCTGGCTCATTTGGATACCTGTAGCATGACTATGCTCGTGAGCTAAATTGTTCCATTTCATAAACCAAGTCTACCACCAATTAAGTACAGAAGTCTCATGTAATAGTTCTGATGAACTTGTATTATAAGCATTATAAATATATCATAAGTAATTCAAAACAATTTCACAGATAATGGCACATCAACAAGATGTTTACTCGGGAACAATCAATGGATGTTTTGATACTGCCCTCACAATGTAAGAATTTACTCAATAACCATACGTATATCTGATTTTGGCTCCTTTTTGGAGAGTTTTGTTCCTATTAAAATAAATCAACTAATTCTTCTGTGGGGTAGAAGAATACTCAGAGCAGCAAAGAATGGTAAGAGTTTGAGAATATCTGATGGTGGTTATGGAATGGGGAAGGTGGTACAGCTCCTGTAGCACTGCCAACTTGAGGAAACACTACCTGTAAAAAAGGCAAATTCCACCCTTCCCTACAAGCAGTGTGATGTCCTGTCTAGTTGTTTATATCACTGTGGTGTCATTGATTTGATCTACCTAAGTGATCCTCATATGTTCTACAAATCAGACAAATAAGACTGAGGGGGAATATTGGGAAACAAGAGAAGGAGAGACGTCTTGGAGAGAACAGGTGGGATCATAAAGTGACAAATAAATAAGTTTGTCCAGGACTGCAGGAATGGATGGACCTGCCTACATGTGTTCAGGAACATTCTGTGTATTTTTAAATTTCACAATTTACTTGTGAATTTTCTCTACAGTCTCTTTCCTATTTTTGTCTTCTTTCCTTTTTTTGGTGGGGGATGCAAGAATAGAAAAGTGGCAGGGAGGACAGGGACAAGGAAAAAGGAGTTAAAGTGAGCCAAACATACTCTGTGCCAGACTGATATGGAGACTGTTGTCCTGGTGGCTTATTTGAATTCTTTCTGACTGTGGCCCTTTATCAGGCAAGGAGCTTTATTCAAGACTACCAAGGGGTGAACAATTGGATTTGTTTGGCAGGTAACCATTCTTACTCTGCTTGGTCATCCTGCAGAAAATGGCACTGATCCCCTGTGAGAAGAAATAACAAAGAGATGAGTCAGAAGGCCAGTGATCAGATCCCCAAAAAGGCAAGATCTGCAAAAATATGGTGAGATGCCTAAATCCAGATACGTAATCCTGTGTACTTCCCTCCCTCTGTTAAACATTTTTACTCAGGAAGTGCTTGAAATGCAGTTGGGCTTCCCTGTTCGTCTTGGAAACACAGGCATCTAAAGAAGAATTACACCGTTATTATTTATCAGGAAGGTTTTGGGGTCAAGAACTGCCAGTGAGCACATGTGAGATATACTTGGGCATCCTGGCATCTTCCAGCTTGACACATATGAGGGATACTTGGCCATTCTGATCACTGCACAGCTGCGGTGCATGAAGCGGGCACCTCATCTGGATTTCTGTTAATCTGGAAACTTTCTGTTAATCAAACTCTTTTAGCCTCCCAGGTAAATCCACACTTCAGCTGGCAACCCCATCATCATGCAGATTGGGTGTTTTGTTTGTTTTGTTTTGCTTTGCTTTGCTTGTTTTGTTTTGTGTTGAGGGAGCCGAGGTTCTTTGAAAGGAAAGGCATCGATGCTTCTTTGTCTCCTCAGGTGCAGGTGTCACCTCTCGGCCCTGCACCCCTGATAAATGGGACTCCTGCTCTCCAGCAGCATCGTGCTATTCGCTCAGCATGCTGGCTGCCCCCGATAGCCATTCTCAGCCACTTGGTTTGTCTCCTGACAGTGCAGGGAAGCCGGGGCCCCACCTCAGCTCTGTATTCATCTCTGGCAGCTGGGTCCGGAGAGGTGGGAGCTGCAAGGAATGAGCCAGTGCCTGGCTCCGACTGTTTGAGTCCGATAGGCAAGAAGAGGAGCCCTGCTTTGGACTCTCTGCTGTTGGTCTTCAGCTAACGTAAATCAGCCCCAGCCTTTTGGCACTGGTGGAAACGAGCTGCTTCACGCCACTTATAATTTCGTCTTGTTTACTCGCTGCATCTTAACAACTGCCGGGCACAAAACCAGCTGACTGGGGACATTAGATACAAAGGCTTTATACTCTTAATTTTTTGTTTGTTTAAAGACTAACAAAGAAGAAGACTTTAAGTTCTGACGAGAAAGCTAGGCCCCTGAACACTTAGCACTAATAAGGTGCTTTTCAGTTTCTAAATGCTTTACAAACATTAATTAATGATTCCTTTCAACAACACTTGGTTATTTTCTGTTACTAGAGAGCATGTTTACCAAGTTAGCTCCATTCGTGCACAGCACGTTGTTGGCAGCAGGCAGGAGCATAAATTGATCTACAACCACATGCTGTAATTTGCAGCAGATTTGCTTCACCAGACACCATCAGCACAGCTCCAGAGGTAGCTCGGAGGAGTGACCACTCCTCCCCACGTCCTATGGTGGTGATAAGCTTTACCTTCCCCGCTACACTGACTGGAAATACAAAATCTGTTTGCTGCACCATTCGGCCAACTCCACTGAAATGTATGTCAAACGGGATCTTCCAGCTTGACACACACAAAAAAAGCGTAACAAATTTTGTTATGTGTCGTAGCAGAATACCCATTAAAATACAAAAATGGCATGGAGAATAAGCAGATTTCTCATAAAACACACAAATGATGTTGCCCCCGTGAGACAGCAGGATTTCCTGCATGCAGCAGTTACTAAAGACTCAAAATACGCCTGTTGTCTGTCAGGATGTGGCCAACAACTCTCACAAACAAACAAACAAAACACTACAACCAGAGGGAGAATTGTTAACCTCCCTAAAACAGCAAACAGCCCAGCAGTGGGGAACATAGCCAAAATGCAGGGCTTGGGGCTCAACCCCAGCTCTGCTCAAGCTGCACCAAAGACCTGAACCAGTGCTTGGCTCTCCCCAGGTACAGCCCTCACCACCAAGTTCTTTATTTTCACCTCCCTCTCTCTTTAAAATGCACGCTAAAGGAGAGAAATGCTTTCTGGCAAAAGCTGTGTCTAAAGCAATGTGTTTCCGCTGGAAATGACTGCCTCAGTGAACTGTGACAGACCATAGTGGCTATTGCTACAGGCCAGATAATACCTCCACAATTGAAAACAGGGTCTTGGGGAGTGTTAAGCTATCACTTTTTAATTAGTGCTGACTAAAATTTTTCCACTGATCAGGTTTCTGGCATTTAAAGCTGGAAAGTATCAAGCTGACCATAACCTTTGGTGGACATCAAGAACAGCTGTTGGTCCATTCCCTGCCCACCTCCTGTGCCAGAAATCCCGCTGTGGGGTTCCAGATCTTGGATAACAAGAAGCATGGAGCCGAATATCACATACTCACTACATCTGGCTTCACTGAGCATTCCCAGCAGCTCGCTCTGCACATGACTTCTGCCTGTGCTAAGGTGGCTCTGTCTATGTCCTTTCTTCAAGCTCCCTATTGATCTGTTCAGCTTTAGACCATGTAAACAGACAGAAATAAGTGACATTGTTTAATGTCACGGGCTCTCTGCTAATTCATAGAATCATTAAGGTTGGAAAAGACCACCAAGATCATCTGGTCCAACCATCACCTTACCCCCAATATCACTCACTAAACCACGTTCCTAAGCACCACAAATTGAAACTGTGGAATCTGGAACTAACACTTGCTGCATAACCTCCATCAGAACAGAAATGATAAGGAGCACGGAGCTTCAATTCTCCAAGACACAAAGTATAATTTATTTCCCATCTTTAGGATTGTTTGTATTCAAAACTTTTGTCTGCAGGTAGAGCTGCATTGGGAATTTGCCATAGAAAGTAGCTATAGTGGCAACAGCATCTTATTATATAGATCCTTAAACAGAGGGAAAAAAAATATAAAAGAAAAAAAATATTGGCAAATAGATTCTTTCACCTGTATAACTGTATCTATACCTGGGCTTTTGTCAACACAGTTATTTCCTCACAGTCCTACTCAGTAAAGCTTTCTAGTGCATGAAAGGCCTGAGATTGGTTACTGAGTATTATATTCTACATGGGTGTTTACAGTTCCCAGCATCTCTTCTGAAAGAATTTCACTACAAGTAATACACAAGTATTTACTGGAATCAGGCAGATGAAATTCAGCCTGTTTTCAGTCTGAATAGTTTAAGATGTGCTCTGGGATTCTTTGATGGTTTGTTTAGGAAGGAATCAAAAATCCCTCCTGCTGATGGGTTCTAATTCGCCTCCATCTATGCTCGGTACAAAGAAGCAGTGAGGTAATCACACACACTTCTGCCGTCTGCTCTGAAAATACACCGAGCTTTCATTTGAGAAAATGGCACATTGCACAGTGATGCAAACAAAAGATTTGAGATTATATTCATTCATTCCAAACCAAACACAATAATCATTTCCTCTCTGAAGTGTGGAGAAAGAAGGCCTTTCTGTTTAATGAAATATGAGCATCTCTAACTATAGAAATAAAGTGTAATTTTAATCTTAAAGTTGAAATTTCAGTTTCTGATATATGACTATATTTCTGCTTCAGATTTAGGGAGGTTACATGCAGCTACCATTTTTCTGCATATTAATATTTATTGCATAAAATAATTTAAAAATGTCTTATTTTAAAATATATTTAATTGCTATATGCACAGAGATATCAATATACTTTACATTGATACACTGCAAAATAGTTATATGCTAGAAACAGTAGATACCACATGTGATTTCAGCATAAAGGTAAGAGCATCCCAGACATATTCTAAGAAGTTCCTTGCAGCAAATACTTTCACATTTATGCAAAGGATACCAATGAGTAATGTGCAGAAGACATACTAATGTCTCTCCTACAAAGGAAGAGACAGGCTAGGGTAGCGGTTCATTTCATCCAATAACCAGTCTCTGATGCTAGCCAGAACCAGATGTTCTAGAGGAAATACAAAATCCACATGATAAATGTGGAATTAAATGGTTGTAATTAAAATGCATTTCCAGTATGCACCAGGAAAATATTTGGCTCATGCTGTGAAACATAAGGGAGTTTTATCCCTTTCTGGAAGTGGGATTAACAGCCCCTGCCCCTGAACTCATTCTAAATTATTCACCCGTGGATGTTCTCTATATTCAAAATAACCCCAAGTTTTAGATTTCTGCTGTGCTTTTAGCCCCTGTTACATTGCTGGCAATAAAATAATAATAATAATAGTAATAAAAACTAATTTAACATACCTAAAAATGTCCTTTTTTTCCTACTTTTTGAATGCATTGAATATTGCTTACAATCACTTGAGAAATGCAGCCAATTAATACTGTCTTCATTGTAATATCTTTTGTACAAAAGCATCCAAATGCACCAGCAATTTTCAACAACGTAAAAGTATGAATTCCTCATGCCATGGAAAAGGTTGTTTCATTGTTGTTTTGTTTTATATATATTTACATATATATATATATGTATATAGGAACAAAGAGAGACCTAGCCCCTGCCTCTTACAAATCTGTGGGAGAACGGAGCAGGAAAGAGGAAAATACGAAACATGTTCCCTCTTGCACTCTTCAGAAGGAGGGTGTTGGATGTGTTTACAACACAACCAGTTGAAGCCGATTGGCACCAAGCCCTGACAAGCTCCCTGTCTAATAAAGTGTCTTTCTCTCAATACAAAAATCTAATCGGCGGAACTTGCTTGATATATTCCAAATGTAAAACATGTTAAACATCTTAGGCACTGACTATTTGGAAAGGATCATTATTCACAGACTCCTAATCAAAGCTTCATTTTGTGTCATTATTTGTTTGGTTTTACATGTTTCCTGCTTGCTTGAATGAAAATGTCTGGTGTTGGAAATTGTCACAGCTAGCTCAGAGAAGATAGGCAAGGAGTTGTGCTGCAGTCAGAAATGCCATAACTTAATGGGTTAAGGTTTATTATTATTATTATTTGTTTGGGTTTTTCGTTTGTAAAAGTCTGCAATATTTACTAAGTTGTAAATTATTGATTTGTTTTATTGATTTACTTTACTGGAAATTGAAGCTATGTGAAAGCTAAATACAGCTTCACTTAAAATAATTACGATGATGGTGGCTATAAAGATTCAGATTCAGATAATTGTATTTGTTTGACATGTACGCTGTAAGTCAAAAATATAGCCCTCTTCTGCCACAGATATTCTCTACAGAGAGTAAATGTAACTGAAAACACATTTATTTCATTAAGAGCTGCAACGTCCCTGCCTATGAAGTTGTAAGGTGATAGGTACAGGAAACACTGACATGAAAACTTATGGGGCTCTCCTGGCTTGCCTGTAGGGGGGAAGTGATCTCGGGATCTCAGGATCACATCTAGAGCAGGATGACGCTGATCTGAACAGAAGCCCGAGTTCTGTCACAGATGCACAAGAGATTTTGACATGTTTGCTCCTAATGTTGATATATTCTGGCTAACTTTTAAGCTGACCAGGTGGGATACCTATAGACGGAAGTACCTGGGCTGTTCCTGCACGCTGGACAGGCCCCACGGGTGAGGCCTCGAGGTCTCAGAGCCTGCAACTCTAAGCATCTATCACTCCCGAGGCTTTCAGTTTCTCTCCTGTTAAACTGAGCCCATGAAAACCCTGACCCCAAGCTGAATACAAATCCTTTCCATCCCAGGTCCTTGCCTAATGAAATCAATATTCTGGTCAGCTCCACCACTAGAAAAAGCAGCTGCAGTATGCAGGGGAACATATTTTGTTTTCCCAGCTCCATGTGCTGGTGTTTCACAAATGAAATTTTCTCTGACTTTCAGGCTATATAGAGTCTTGAAATTAAAATGAAATGTAATTGTCAATGAATGGAGAGTATTACTTTTTGGCCAGCTCTATTTGTACATATAAAATATCCTAGACATTTCAAAGTTTCTCTAATGCCATCTCAAATTATTTTCCTTTATTATTTTATCAAGATCTGCAAAGCCAGCTGCTTAGGGGTTTTCAGTGCCCAAATTCCTTCTCATTATTCCATTTGATACTCAGATCCCTTGAGCAGCACTGAAAAATTACTAAGCCTTAATATCTGTGCAAGAATCCAAACAATAGCTACAATGAAGAAACTGATCTTGGCACTAAAAACCAATGAATATGTAAGACAAATTGTATCTGGAGAGAGTAAACACATTAAAACAGGCTACCAGTAGCGTCTTTCAAAAGATATACAATGTAAGCCGCATACTCCTCAATAGCTCAAGGGGCTTATAGTCAATAAATTTAACAGGCTGCAACCAAAACAGTCAAAGCTAAAGTACAGTATGTAAATGCAAGCTAGAGTGCACTCTTCTTTTCAACCTTAGGACAGAGTTAATAGAGGGGAAATGACAAAATACATAAAAAGGAAAACATGGGATTTGACAGAATATGTTTTTTCTTTTAACTTCAAGGCAAACTACCAGACTATTTTGGTTTACAGATAAATCAAACAAGGAACTTTTATCAGTTTGCATAACAGTCTCATTTTCAGCATTGGAAAGATTAAGCTTCGGAGCCTTATTCTTTGTGTGCACGTGGGAGATTACAAGGGAAGTACTGTAAGTAATGACCTTGTCGAAGACAGATTAGCTTCAGTGATTATATGGGAAAATAGTTTTGCTTTCTGCACTTAAGGATTAAAATATCCATTGGCAGTTTCTGTAAACTAGTAAAGCACATGGTTATTCAGGGCAATAGGGTAATGGCAGTAGCCGGATCTGACAGCCCCATTGCTGCCTCTTGACATTATTCATGGTATTCTGATGCTCAGTCTGGGGAGCTGGATCCTCAGCCTTGCCAGATGTGTTTGCAGTGGCTCAGTGTTTATGTGATAAAAAACATTTCCTTTAGGAATTCCCTTTATTTTACAGTTACGAGGTCACACTAAATGCAAATGTATTGGATCCACCTTGTCCATATGTTTATATTCCTTTGAATTCAAATTTTGAAGACCTATCTCTGACTTTTCCCAGTTGACTAAGAGCACATACAGGCTGATTTCTCACTAACTTACCCCCAATATTGACATTTACACTTGTTTAAGATATCAGTAAAATTGAAGTACCTGGACTATTCCCACTGAGATTCTCTTTTCTCATTTTTTTCTTATTTTGCCATCTCTAAAAAAGCTCTCATGAGGAACATGGAAACAGTATATGTAGGCTGATCAAGACCCTGGCGTTGCTATGACAGGCTCTATGCCCTGTCTTAATGGTGACTAAGAGAGAGAAAAATCCACCCTCCAGAGAGGCAGAGCACAAAATGCTATGGTGGTTCTTGCAAGCCCAAGTTGGTATCTTAATATAGAAAGCAACAGCCAGACACTCCTCTGCATGAGCGGTTCATTGTTTCTCAACACACTCTAACTTGCTTACTTTCCCAAACAAGATGAAAATAAATCCACCAGAAGTTGTCAGCTACCTGTCACCGCACCCATGAAATGGTAAGATATCAAAAAATCCTGCTTACCCTGGAGATACCATTTCAAAGTTCTGCACAGAGACAGAAGCTCACTTGGTTTACTTGTGTAGAGTAACATCTATTGTAAAGTAACTGGATAAAAAAGTAAAGTCAATTTCATTCACAATGCTCCTGTGTAAGGGACAGCACAACACAAACAAATGTAGTTTATCAAGGAAGTCTTGGCTTACACAAGACGGGTTCTTCACATAAAGCAAAGAAACCAGGGTTTTATAGTAGCCTGTAAAAGTTATGTTACACTAGCAAAATTAGTTAATGTTTAATTATATTGAATTGAGAACGATTTAAAAGTCCCAGATTCTGACTTCCTAAATTATTTCAACTAAAGATGCACTAAGTTAAGATGTTTCTTGAACAATATAATCTATCAAATCTATTAAGCTGTGCGAAATGGAGCCTGGATTTCTGTTCTAAATTCATGTCAGTGGAAAATCAAACAAGTAGAGAAGAAAGAGAGGATTGTACTGTGGATTTTTTTTTTTTTTTTTTTTTTTTTGATGTTGGGTTTTATTCTTGTTTTGTTGTTGATGATGTTTTTGATAATATAGCACAAAAATTGTTTTAGACAGGTCTATGAAAGGTGGCCACCACAACTCGTCATTATGTCTTCAACAAGGCTGTTAACCCTACCAACGGGAATTTGTACTGTGTCCGTACAGCAGTTTGTGACTGCTGTGTAATGGGGCTGTACCCAAACAATATGTAAACCAGTCACATCGAGCAATAGTAGCAGTCTGTCTTCAGAAACACAGAGCACAGTTCAAGCTACAAAATACATCCAGAATGTTGAAAAAACAAGGAGGTTAACTTATGCTGAACTCAGTGCTGCTCTAGCTGGTTTAAAGACTCAGCTGTATTTACATTGAAATGATGAAATGGTGGAGACAAAAAAACTTGAGCCTCAGCTCTGGTTGTGAGTGCAAGTAATTGGGAGAAAAAAAGAGAAAAGGGCTCAAAAAATAGGTTGTTTACCCTCGATCAAAGGAGAGGAGGTGCCTGGGCATGCACAGGGTATGGTAGAAGAGCTCTTGATATAGAAAGGTTTTAGTAAGTAGCCACCTAAGGAAGGCAACAGACTAATCACAGAGTCCAATGAAAACAGAAATCTTTCAACAGACAAAACCAATGCCTTTCATGTTTTCTCTGTATCTGAGAGAACTTTATCTCTTGTAGATAATGAAAAATACACATCCAGTATGATAAATATACATCAGCATATAGCTAGCAATTCACTTTTTCTGGTAATTACATTTTCTCTTTGTTAGTTCTCTTTGTTTCTCTAACAGTCATCCCATGGATACCTTCATGAAGACATTCATGAGAATAGAGAATGCAGTGTCTTGTAGAGACAGGAGAAGAAAAAAGTTTCTGAGAGCTATATTCACCATACCAAGGGACTTCACATACTGTCTAACTGCACTGACTGATTTTAGCAGGAAAAGGCAAAATCAAATGTATATCCACAAACTGGGAGATAGATAAGAGGCTGCTGTGTTTTCAGACTGCATTAAAAAAAAATGGAAGACTAATTGCTTTTGCTTTTCTTTACTGTTTCTTAAGAGTCTTTGAGAAAACACTGATTTTCCCTTTAGTGCACTTTTCCCAAAGTTTAATTTTCCAATGGTTTTGGGCCTCTGAGAGCCTCTTTTAAAACTCTGGTGACAATTTTGCATTCTGGAAGGAATTTGAACATGTTATTGCATGGTCCAAAATATATCAACTGCTATAGATTATATAACAAATACAATTTAACACAAAAAACGGTGTCATTACATGTATAAAACCAGAAAGTTAAATATATATATATATATATATATATAATATAAAAACTCATTTGTCAACTCTACTTCAATAAAGAAAAAATATTTTAAATATGACCATAATTGTTTCCTTATGAAAGACCTTTCATGAAATTATGGGAAAGAATTCAGTAGTATAGTATTCTGTAAGCAATCATCATTTCTAACTACAGCTAGGCAGACAGTATTTGAAGTGTATGGGATCTGTCTTTACTTTTTCTGATCCTCATCTTTCTCTGACCTGAAAAAAAAGTAAATTATTGAACCAAATAATAAAAATAGCTAGTATTGTCCTGGTTTCAGTTAGGACAGAGTTATTTTTCCTCCTAGTAGCTGGTAGAGTGCTATGTTTTGGATTAGGATGAGAAGAGTGCTGATAACATGCTGGTGTTTTAATTGCTGCAGAGCAGTGCTTACACTAAGCCAAGGACTTTTCAGCTCCTCGCTCTGTCCTGCCAGCGGGCAGGCTGGGGGGGCAGCAAGAGCTGGGAGGGGACAGACCCAGGACAGCTGACCCAAACTGGCCAAAGGAGTATTCCATACCATCTGACGTCATGCTGAACAATATATAGGGGTGGCTAGCCAGGGTGGGGGGCCGGCTGCTCGGGGTTGGGCTGGGCATCGGTCAGCGGGTGGTGAGCAATTGCATTGTGCATCACTTGTTTGTACATATTGTTATTATTATTATTATTATTATTATTATTATTATTTTCTCTCTTAAATAAACTGTCTTTATCTCAACCCACAGGCTTCACTTTCCCGTTTCTCTCCCCCATCCCAGAGAGGGAGGGGGGAGGGTGAGCGAACGGCTGTGTGGTGTTTAGCTGCCGGCCGGGTTAAACCACAACAGTATTAAATTAGACAGTAAACTACTTCTCAGACAAATGGTATCAAACAGAATAAACAAGGTCAAATGGAAGTGAAAAGTATCTACAAATAATCAGTGAAGGATAAGATTTTCAAAAGCCCCATTGAAGATGGTGGGAAGCTCCCACTGACCATTTGCAAGCCAACTCTGAGCAGTATGGAAAACTCTAACCAATCTAGTTTTTTAATTCATGTGCTCATTGTTCAAAATTATGCAACTCTAAAAATTTATGGCATAGCAAAGGTTTATCCAATTTTATATTGTATAATAAAGGGGTGAAAACACTTTATGTAAGGTGCTCTCAACTGTCAGTTATTTGTGAAACAGTTTTATTATTACATTAGTGGACACTTGCTATTCTTGAGTCTATATTTCTGTTGTGTCACTGGCTATATTCAATTGTAGTATTTCCATTTCCTGGTTGTTTTTGTTTGTTTGTTTGCTTGCTTTTTCTTTTTAATTATTACTGATTTTATTTTTCTAAACAAACGTATAAAAATGTTAAGTTAGTGGTACAAGTACAAATGAGCTCATCTTGCCTTTTCTTCCAAACAGAGTCAGGGTTTTTATTTCAATACTTGTAAACAAAATTTTGGAGTATTCACTCAGTTCTGGTGGCCCAAACAGTAGTAACTGACCAGCTCTAAGACTGGCAGAAGACAAAACTGCTGAAGTAGAGATATACCCAGCTTGGTGGAGAATTTTGAGCTGTCTCTTGAGCTACATATGCATCTGACAAAATCTGAGAAGAGTACTGAAGTACAGCTGTTGCCCCCAGGTCCACCTAGGACATGACACACCAGCCAGATCTTCTGTCCTGAGCAAGCAGCAGTTGCTTGAACCAAAATACCGTGCAGCCACTCTCTCACCAAGTGCCTAAGACAAGAATTTATATTTCCTTGGGCCCAGAGGTCTTCAGCACAATGGCATGGTAATAGCTTTATGAGTGAACACTATCTCACAAGTGACGGGATATAAACCTGTTTTCAGAGAACTGCTTGCAGTGCCGTAAGTCTGTATCATCATCCCTCCCATCAAACTCATGTACACCGAAGGAGCCATAAAATTCATTCAAATCTTGGAGGCCCGTCTTATCAAATAACAATTAATGGAGCTCTGTAGGTCAAATGTTGATTCTAAATTGTATCCAAGTACTGTTTAAATTATAAAACTATGAGAAAGCTGAGTATTGTCATTATCATTAAACGCCACCCCTAAAAATGCACAAGAAACATTGCCAATTGTTCTGGGAAGGAAGTTACTGCTATGGAGATATTACAATTCCAAAGTACTTTATGTCATTTAAAGTATATATTTAGCTTAATTGTGGTAAAACTCAATCGTATTCTGTTGATTTCATAATTACTAGAAAAACTGCAAAATAAAATACATGTTTTGGGGGACTGAGAATTTGATGTGGTTTATAATCAACAACATTGTTCGCAATGACGGATCTGAGTATAGAGAAATTATTTCACGTCGCAGCGCTGGGGCTAACACTTGCTTTTCCACTCGCTTTTCATTACCATTGCAAAGTAGTTTTCATAGACAGTGCTTATTTTAGTCATGGCAGAAACTAATGAATTTTTCAGACTTGTGTCTGGGTTTTATTATACTCCTATACAATCTTTTATTATACTCCTACAAAATCTGTTTTTTATGCATTGTACTATCAAAGAGTGGGCTGAGGATGCCCTTACTTCCCTTTGAATCTTTTTTACAACTTTATAATTCAGAAATTTAAACTTCTTTTTACCAGTTATGAACTGCTAACCTCTGAGTCTGGCCTTGGTTCTCCCTCTGGGTCCCTGTGAAGATTATCTGCACTAGAGTTGCATCCAGAGCCTCTGTAGTTTGGACCCTGCTCTACTGAACAACATAAAAACAAGGCTGTAAATAATCCCCCCTCTCAAGAGCCTGCAGTCTGGTATGTTTACAGTACAGATTTTAGGGTAGTAAAAGGACAGTTGAGCTAATTCAGTTCAAGCTTACATTCATATCTCTACTCCATACTGGAGCGCAAGCACGACCTGAGTGGGTAAGACAACGGAGAGCAGAACAGGTACTAAATAAGTGATCAGAAAAGGGGAACTCACAATTCCTCCCTTCACACCACTGACATGAACATCGTATTCACAGCAAGAGACCCAGCAGAGAAGACAAGACATCTTCCGTGAGAAGCTGTCAGTCTGAACATCATTTTGCCCTATCTGCAAAAATCCTCCTTCGCAGAGACAGGACCACCACTGGTGCGAATCACAGCCCTGATAGATGTTGGAGCTGCTGGAGAACCTTGCCACAAGGTGACACATGAGGCTGCCCTG